>VWZE01004271.1:404911-416244 GCA_013396675.1 Eubucco bourcierii
TTTTTTGCAAGTGATCAGTCATGCTCCAGAAATAAAACCCTAACTAGAAATGAAATGTACTAAGTGCAGATTCTTTCAGACTTCGATTTTTGTGTATGTATATTGCAAACTCTAAGCACTCTTCTTGTTATAGAATCATAGAATGGTAAGGTTGGAAGGGACCTCAAGGATCATCTAGTTCCAATCCCCTGCCATAGGCAGGGACACGTCCTACTAGTACGGGTTACTCAAGGCCTCATCCAACCTGGAGGTTATCTGGAGGTTGACTGTCTAGTTGGTGGTGACTCTCCGGTCCTTGCTCTGTAGTTCCATTTGGGCTACAAAGCAGCTTTTACTGGTAGCCACTTAATTTTCAAGAATGTCTCAGTGTTAGAGATCCTGTATAAAGCCAGATAAAGTTTTGCCCTGGGTTCAGAAGGCCTTCACAGGCTGTGTCAGACAAGAGAGGATAGCACATCAACTGCTGTGCTCGGATTCACCCCCCGGTAATAGGTGCTACAGTAGAAAGAAAGAGTGAAGCTCAAGATTGCTCTAATCAGGATTTGGTTTGCAATGTGTACACTGAGAAGGAGCACAAGAAAGCAGGTGTGAATTCTGGTTTTTTGCAAGTACAGATTCTGCCTCAATTTGTACAAAACCGTAATTTAAAGCAAATGTTCTTGTGAAGTTAAATCCTGGCCTTGCTCTGCATGATTCCTCTAGTTTTACTTTTTTTTTTTTAATTGGTCCTTATTAAGTGAGCCAAGAAGAATATTTTAAACTTACAATTACTTGCAGTATCAGCTGGATTGGATAAAGAGAGATCCTTTCAGGCTCAAGATTACAAGCTTTTGAACAAGCAAAGAAGATGCAATGCTAATAATTGTCAGGCTTATAGAGTCCTTTGGATTTAAGTCCATTTGCATGATCACTTACTGGTATGATTACTACTAGCAGCAATGCTTACTCTCTTTTTCTGTGTTGTCCATCCCTCTCCCATGATAATCCCTGGGCCTACCACTGGAATCTAACCTCTTCCCAAACAGAATAGCATCTGCTCACCTTTCACAAAAAGCATAGTGCAGATTCTGTTTGGTGATCAGCTGAAAATGGGCTAAATATACATTTAAAAAACCTGTGCTTAATGAGGAGAGCAAATAACCACAAACGCATTCATGTTTGTATGCCACCTCGTACTCTGAAGGATATACCTGTTCATAATGAAGAGAGAAAAAAAGTTCTTAGCCTCTCAGGATTTAAAATTAGCTTCCAGACACTTGCAAGCAGTGAAGGGCTAATTTAAAGCCTTTTGATGTGGCACAATTCTCTCCACTATGCCGAGGGGAGTGCAGAAAGAGAAAGTGCCTGCCCCCTTGGAAGGGACAGCATTCCAGCACCAACAATGCCTTCATTGTTCTCCTGCCTGGAGAGGCTGGAAGCAGTGGTGACCCCCAAAGCAGGCCCTTTGGAAAAGGAAAACTGCTTTGCAATAATAATTATTCCTTGGGTTCAAAAGACTAAGCCTCCCCCCGCAAGAAATAAAATGATTGCAAATTCACACAACAGCTGGTTGGAGCTGAATGAAGATGTCAGTTACAGAGATAAGGGAGAAAGAAATGGTGCCTCAAAACGTTTCAAAGGAACAGCCATGTACAAATGTGTTTGGGTTCTGTAAAAACAGATCTGCAGTGCTATGATCAGCCCAATTAATGTGTCTCTTTTGTATGCCTTTCGTTGCTTAAATGCTTTCAGTTACTTGAATAACCACAGATTTCTCTGAGTGAATAAACCCTCCTGTTACCTTTTCAAAGGGTCTGAAAGCTCCATCTAAAACATTACTTGATCCTCTCTATCTTTCTCAGCCAAGCCAGTTGTTGTTCACAGACTGAGCAGTGTGTTGTGCTTACTCTGAACAGCAAGAATAAGCTCATCTACAGGAGAAGGACAGCTTATTTATTCTGTGGTATAATAGACCTTTCCTCCTGTAGTTAAAGGGATGCTCCATGCTCCACTTAGTGGGGTCAACACTTGGCTGAAAGACTCAAGATAGAACTGAAACTGCAATGAAGCAAAAGGTTGTTGTTTTCTTTCTTCCCTCCACCTCCTTTATAAGACTTTGTGATCCTTTGATCAATGCCTACCATGGCTGTCCAAAGGGTGTATTTCCAGCAAGACTTAAAACTGATCTTACCACAGCCCATACCTCTGAGCGTGGCAAAGTTACCGTGCAGAACTCTTTGATGCTCGTGCACTCAAGATAAAGCTCTGCTTGAGAAAAGGAAAAGTAACTTTTCACAGAATCACAGAATTAAGCAGGTTGGAGAAGACCTTCATAGAATCATAAAATCAACCAGGTTGGAAGAGACCTCCAAGCTCATCCAGTCCAACTTATCACCCAGCCTAGACTGTGGCACTAAGTGCCTCATCCAGTCTCATCTTGAGCACCTCCTGGGAAAGGAACTCCACCACCTCCTTGGGCAACCCATTCCAATGCCAATCACTCTCTCTGTCTAGAACTTCCTCCTAACATCCAGCCTAGACCTCCCCTGGCACAACTTGACCATGGCACTAAGTGCCTCATCCAGTCTCATCTTGAACACCTCCTGGGAAAGGAACTCCACCACCTCCTTGGGCAGCCCATTCCAATGCAAATCACTCTCTCTGTCTAGAACTTCCTCCTAACAACCAGGTTAGACCTCCCCTGGCACAACTTGACCATGGCAGTAAGTGCCTCATCCAGTCTCTTTTTAAACAGGCCCAGGGATGATGAGGCTATTTAGACAAAGTGTTCCACATATTAAGGATCTTTCCTTTATCAGGGTGGGCTTTGCCTGTCTCACAGAATGGGGTTCATAGCAGGATCCCTCTAAGGCCATACAGTCACTGAAGGGTGAGTAATTTTGTACTAGGACATGTCCAAGTGTAAAGCTCAGGGAGGTCCCTTCCAGCCCCTGACATTCTGTGTGTGTTTGAATTAGCTTGGAAATTCTGAAACATTGCCTGCACTGAGAGTCAAACAAATTTTGCATGTTCAAGTTCCTCAACTGATGTAGGAAAAACAAAGGTCAGTGTGAAAGGCAGAGTTGGATGTATGGAAAACAAATTCATCTGGGAAATCAAGAGAAGAGAATTCCCTTTTGGATGTGTTGCCTGCTGAAAATATTATTAGAATACCTGAATTAGAATATCTCACCCTGCTGAGTGGTGTTATCTTATGTAAAACTAATGCTTGGACTCAGGGTAGATGGGAGTGATGCAATAGTAATTCTTGATTGGGTTCATGCTACTATTTGTGTATACACTGCAGCATTTCTCTTTTTGTGTGCATAGCACATTCCTAAACTGTAATTGCAAGACTTTCCAAGCTTCTCTAGCTGCCAAATCCCCCTGCTGTGACTCTAGCAGTGTTTTGCATTAGCTGTACTGAACAGTAAATATTGTAAAGAAAATAACCATCAGTAAGTATTTTGCTAATGCATTTAAACCACTAACCCCCTGAAATTACTTCTGACCATTTCTATCTGGCCCCAGACTTCAAGGCTGTTTACAGCAGAAGCCAATCTCTCTTCCCTTGTTGTAGTCATTACTCTTAGTCCAGCAGCCATTGCAAACTGTGATAGCCTCTTTATCTTCTTGTATCATATCTGCAATACTTTAAATGTTAGTGCCTATCCTTTGTTATTTGTCGAGTGCATTGAATAGTGAAACTGCTCTTACAGCACTGAAACCTCCAAAACACAATACAACAGAGGGGGGAAAAAAAAAGCTTCCTGTCAAATAAAATAAGAACAACAGGAATCCATTGATGACAAGGTCACCACTGAAAGAACACACTGCATAAAAGGAAGTTCAGCAAAATGAATGGGCACCAATGCTTGGCACCATCCCAGATTTTAAAATTAAATTCCAAGGCCATTTTCTTGGGAAAGAATGAAGAGACAGAACTAAAGTTATTCTTCCTGCAGTTAGATGTAGTGCGCTTCTTGAGTGCTTTTAAAACTGCTAACATCTCATCCAAAAAAAAAAAAATTAAAAAAAAAAAAAAATATATATATATGCTGTATGCAAGCTGAAGCTTGAGCAGGGAATGAAGACATCGGCGCTGCTCTTTCATTTCGCCTGCCGTGTGATGATGTGGGAGATTGGCCCCAGCATCAAGTAGAAACTGCTCTGCTCTGCTCCAGGACTGTGTTTCTGGGTCAGGCTGTGAGTTCAGAACACAACCACCACACATACACACACATTACCACCCTCTCTGTCTCAATTTCAGTCCCACCAAAAAAAAAAAAGAAATCAATCCAGTGATGAAAAGTTGCACCTGGCCCTGAGCGCACAATGGGAGGGTTCTGCTGCTCCAGCTGCCAGAGGAGTCCTTACACAGAGCCTCCTNTTTTTTTTTTTTTTTAAATAAGAAGGTAGCATGCACAGCATTCATTTACTGGGCTGTTTTCTACTTTTATTTTATTTAGGGATGAGTTCTGAATGCTCAAATAAATAACAATAACACAATGATCAAGGTCTTTTAATGACAGGACAAGGGGCAATGGGTTTGAACTGGCAGAGGGGAGATTTAGACTGAATGTTAGGAGGAAGTTGTTTGCAGTGAGTGTGGTGAGACACTGGAATAGGTTGCCCAGGGAGGTTGTGGCTGCTCCCTCCTGGAGGTGTTCAAGGCCAGGTTGGAGGAGGTCTTGAGTAACCTGTACTAGTGGGAGGTGTCCCTGCCTATGGCAGGGGGTTGAAACTAGATGATCTTTGGGATCCCTTCCAACCTTACCATTCTATGATTCTAACAAGAAAGGTGTTCTTACTTTCCTTCCAGCCACTGAATAGAAGTTTAAGCTCGTATTTTGTGCCTCCTTGAAACAGACAAGGACCTAAAAGGGTTTACTCTGTCTCAGTTTCTAAAATCCAGTTGCTGGAATGGAGTTTTTGTCCCATTAAAACAAACAAACAAACAAACAAACAAACAAAAAAACCCCAACAACCTACAACTTTACTCTGTTGTATGGGAACATGTGGAGGCCAGACCTTCCACTGTGCAGGAGGTAGAAAGCAAGGAGAGTTATTTATTTGTTGGGATTGTCTTTGGAGCTACAAATCTCAGTGAACACACAGGGAGGCAGAATGTCCGTTCTTCAGCTGTGCATTTGTTCCTATCATCTGAAATTACATTTCTTTCCTGTTGGGTTGAAATGACAAGGAATGGAACTGAACTTCATCAACTCGAGTGAGAAATGGTTCACAGTTCAGTTGGGGATTGGCAATCCTCAGTTTAATACTCTCTTTCAAGGCAAACTAAGTTTAGGAGAGCTACTTACTTCATATTTATGTAATGCCTGGCCAGAACTGTGCTGTTTCAACAAATGAAGCCAGTTAAGTGTTCTGTTGGTAGGCTGAAAATGACAGGTTCTACAAAAGAATACAGAAACAATTAACATCATCCAGGCAGGATGAATTGGAGTGGTAGCTCTGCCTCTTTCCTCTTTTCTGTGAGCTGTGTGTTGAACAAGTGTATCATTTACTTCTGATGAAATGTGCTACCTTACCTAAGCCCTGTCTGTAGGCAAAACCTGTGGTCAAAACACTGTGCCCTGTCAGCTCAAACTCTTCTCTCCCTCTCTTTCAAAACAATTTATTAGCACTTTCCTGTGCTTTGGGAAAGCTCCTGTGAATGCAGGTGCCAGTTTCCATGCTTGGTTCCTGTTGCCTTGGGATACTGCTTTATAAGGTGAGCTCAGGCACTGCTGTGGAAGCTTCAAGGTCTTTTTTCATCTGCTTGAGGCTCAGGACAGTGTTAGCATAAGCTTTCCTCTGCCATTCGTGTCACACATTCCCCTGTGCTACCCGATGGATGCCAGGTACCTATAGGACTAGGGGGAATGGAACAAAGCTAAAAATGGGAGATTCAGACTGGATTTTAGGAAGTTCTTCAGCATGAGGGTGGTGAGAGCCTGGAATCGGTTGCCCAGGGTGGTGGTGGAAGCCTCATCCCTGGAGGTGTTTAAGGTCAGGCTGGATGAGGCTCTGGCCAGCCTGATCTAGTGTGAGGTGTCCCTGCCCATGGCAGGGGGGTTGGAACTGCATGATGTTTGTGGTCCCTTCCAACCCTGACTGATTCTATGATTCTATTCTATGATTCTAGTCTGTCTTCCAGTATCATAGCTTAAAAGACAGTGCCTGACTGACCGACTTTCCTTCTCCTCCCTGCCTTTCCTCCCTTCACTCCTCTCCAAGAACGGCACATTCCTTATCTCATGGTTCATGGGGTAGATGGCTCCTAGCTGGCAGGAGCATTGCAACTAGATGATCCTTGTGGTCTATACTGGTTTGAGGCTAATTGGAATATTTTAATGAAAATAATTATATTATAGGCTGTGAAAGGCAAGCACTGGTGATGTCTGCTTCACTCGCAGGCTTGCCGAGATGGATAAGAATAAGAACACAAACACAGATTAAGACACAGTGAGTCTTGGTCTCTCTAGCTGTGGGTTTTGTCTTCTGGCCTCTCTGCTAACCTAAGTAACCACTTTCCTTCTAACCCCCCTGGCTGATCCTCCAAACTCACCTTGTGTGTAAGCCAAACCCTGGGATAAGGTAGGGGGGTGGGGAGAAGGTGGAAGGGTGGTTGGGAGCCTCTCCTGGGGACTCTGATTTCTGGGAGGGGAGTTGTGTTGCTGCATTACCTTTAACTTGTATATTTCTGTAACTATTCATGTCTGTTGTGTATATCTCTGCTTGTACATTGTGCTGAGCTGTAAATAGAGCTTCAGTCCTTGCTGCCTGAGTCTAGTCTGGGTGATTTTACAAAGCAGGGGGCAGGGAACTCCCAAACCATCACATGGTCCCTTCCAAACCTGACTGATTCTATGATTCTATGCACCACATCTGAGGGGGGAGTCTCTTCTGAGATTGTTGTCCACTTGTGCCAGCTGCAACACTGCCACTCTGCAATCTGCATAGTATTAGGTTTGGTCAATCAGTCAATTCTTTATCTGGAACAAATGCCAGGATGGTAGCAAGACTTTGCATTCCAGTACCTGATGATAATGGTATAACATTTGAAAGGAAAATGATAGCATTACATTTAAAGACTATAGCAGAGCCTGACTAAAAAAAAAAAAGAAAAAGAAAAAAATTAAGCTTCTGAAACACATTACAAATATTTGTGGTTTGCAAAGTAGCAAGAAAAAGACAGAACTGCCATTTAAGAACACATTTATAATGCAACTGGATGGCTCAGTGACAGATTAGGCATTTTCATTCTGGAAGAAAACATCACTAGCTGGCCAGAAATAAGTAAAGATGAGGAAATCTTTTCCATATACTAAAGCGCTGTGCTTTGTGTGAAACTCAAGTGTTAATTCAGATACAGTTTAAGGTGGCTGTGATTCATGTAAATAGCAAGTCACAAGTGACAGAGGAATTTTAAAAATTGTGAAGTCAAAATTATATGAGATCATTCTCCCCCTTTACTCTGCTCTCATCAGACCCCACCTGGAGTCCTGTGTACAGTTCTGGAGACCCCAGAACAGGAAGGATATGGAACTGTTGGAGTGGGTCCAGAGGAGGTTACAAAGATGCTCAGAGGGCTGCAGCAGCTCTACTGTGAGGACAAACAGAGAGAGTTGGGGCTCTACAGCCTGGAGAAGAGAAATCTTCCAGCAGACCTGATAGTAGTCTTGCAGGATCTGAAAGGGGCTACAGGAAGGCTGGGGAAGAACTATTGACAAGGTCTTGCAATGACAGGACAAGGGGCAATGGGTTTGAACTGGTAGAGGGGAGATTGAAACTGGGTGTTAGGAGGAAGCTCTTTACAGTGAGGTTGGTGAGACACTGGCACAGGTTGCCCAGGGAGGTTGTGGCTGCTCCCTGCCTGGAGGTGTTCAAATCCAGGATGGATGTGGTCTTGAGTGACCTGTACTAGTGGCAACCCTACCATTCTATGATTCTATGAATCTTTGGAAAATGACACACTAGCCTTTTTTTTTTTTTTTTTTTTTTTTTTTTTTTCCCTAGTAACTACAGTTAAACTAAAAGAATTTTTCCCTTTGAAAAAAATCAGCTTTACTTACTTCAAAGTTTTAATACTTTCTTGGCTCGGGTGCTGGAGTTCATTTAACTTTGTAAATTTCTTTCTGACCATGAGCTTTTCACAACTTGGAGCACTACATCAACATAATGAACACAGCTATATTACCTTATGGTGTTAAGTAGTTGAGTCTGCCTTTTGCCATTATGCTCAGAGGGGCAGCAGTGCATGTGTGTGCAAACACCATGGATGTCAGAGTGCGTAACTGAGCGGAGCTGTGATAATCTGTTCCTGGAGAAGGCCAAGTCAGGACCCACTCTGGAGCACTGCAGTATTTGATCCTTCAGCTTGGCTTGTGATCTAAAATGACAATAGCAAGTAAATGTGGGTCCTTTTCCATGCTTAATTTTAATGCAGATCAAGTAGATCAGTTGATGGTTACAGTCAGAGGTATGAGTGAGCATTTAAACATGAAGCTGGGTCAGTTTTATTGGAGGTGTTCTCCCCACATATCCAACCTCCTTCATCCCTCTAAGCAAAAGATCATAGAATCATAGAATGGTAAGGTTGGAAGGGACCTCAAGGATCATCTAGTTCCAACCCCCTGCCATAGGCAGGGACACCTCCCACTAGTACAACTCACTCAAGGCCTCATCCAATCTGGCCTTGAACACCTCCAAGGAGGGAGCAGCCACAACCTCCCTGGGCAACCCATTCCAGTGTCTCACCACCCTCACTGTAAAGAACTTCCTCCTAACATCCAGTCTAAATCTCTCCTCTGCCAGTTTAAACCCATTGCCCCTTGTCCTGTCATTGCAAGACCTTGTAAATAATCCCTCCCCAGCATTCCTGTAGGCCCCCTTCAGATACTGGAAGGCTACTATCAGGTCCCCTCAAAGCCTTCTCTTCTCCTTTATGTGTCCTTTATGCTCTGTTCCATGGCTTATTTTTTACCACAATTCAGATAACTTCAGTTTTGAGCACAGTTCTCATACTGGAAGTGTCTGGCAAGCATCAAGATATTATTGCAGTATCAGAGCTATGATGGTGACTTCACAGACAGTGGGGCCCTTAACGCTTCTGAGAGGACACTCACTAACCTTATATATAACTTTTAAATTTATATACCTTTTAAATCTGATATTGCTAAAAAATTCAAAATAAGTCTTTTTAAGGCATGGTGTTGTTAGGATCATTTCTTTTAGGTTCACTGGAGAGGGAAGGTATGCAAGTGGAGGCACTGCCTGTCTCTTCTTTAGCATACAATCATAGAACGGTTTAGGTTGGAAGGGACCTCAAAGCTCATCCAGTTCCAACATCCTGCCATAGGCAGGGACACCTCCCACTAGAACAGGTCACTCAAGGCTTCATCCAAGCTGGCCTTGAACATCTACAGGGAGGTTGTGGAGTACAGAAGCACCAAATGTGATCTTTGATCACATTTGGTGCTTCTGTGCTCCACAGCCTCCCTGGGGAATCTGTGGCAGTGTCTCACCACCATTTCTTCCTAATATCTAGTTTAAACCTCCCCTCTGCCAGCTGGTCATAGTTTTTGGTGTGACACCACAAACAGAGATTATTCCACTTTACTCTTTTTCTAAGGAAAAAGGGGCAGTAAAATAATAAGGTAATGGAAATTAAAATAAAGGTCATACTTAAAGGTGTGAAAGAAAAGATCCCGCACATATGAACCCTTAACACTTCATACACATACAAGATATATGAGAATTGCCCCCAAAAACCATTCCCCCCCAACCCAACCAAAACCCACCACCAAAACCTCAGTGCTCATTTTCTCCCATCCCCCCATTGTCTCCCATTTAGACCCCAAACAGGCTAAAATTCACTGCAGGCAGTGACCTTGAAGTGGCCTTGAACCTCCTACATGGTTACCTAGTTAGCCAGACAAGATCCCTCTGGAGAAGCTGGAGAAGCAGGGAGAAAAGAGAGCAAATTGACTTTGCTGCTTGCTCTTGAAGTGTTTGCAGGATTATGGGATATGGATAACACAATTACAATATCTGAGGGCCACCAGTTTGTCCCCTGGGATGGATCTTGGGCTCTGTACTTTTCTTAGGGACTCTGAAATAATCTGGTACCCCTCAAAACAAGACACAGTTTAAACACATTACTCCTCACCGTGTCACTACAAGACCTTGTCAATAGTCACTCCACAACTTTCCTGTAGCCCCTTTCAGATACTGGAAGCCTCTCCAAGGTCTCCTGGAAGCCTTCTCTTCTGCAGGCTGCAGAGTCCCAACTCTCTCAGCCTGTCCTCATAGCAGAGCGGCTGCAACCCTCTGAGCATCTTTGTGGCCTCCTCTGGACTGGCTCAAACAGTTCCATGTACTGCTTGTGTTGGAGGCTCCAGCACTGTACAAAGAACTATTAAAGAAGAACTCTGACTTTTTTTAACTTCTTTTTTATTCTATAAAAAATCTTGAAGGCATTTTGTAGAAGAGTCTAGGCATCCTTATAGACCTTCTCTCCAAATGAAAATTAGATGGTAGGAAGATTGCACGTAAGTACACAGCCTGGTAAGCACTTGAGAGCTCTTGGATGAAGCCTTGATTGACCTGTTCTGGAAGGAGGTATCCCTGCCTATGGCAGGGTGTTGGAAGACTGAAATGAACATGCAAAGATAACTTTTTCCAGCAGCAAATCCCTAGCAATACCTTGTGGAAGTGTATTTGAAGCTAATATAGTAGAAACCTGTGGAGCAAGCTCCTTGGGAATCCAAGAGAGTTATCTTCAAAGATATTAAGAAATGGATCACGCAAAAATCAGCAACAGCAGCTGACCTCATGAGGATAGGATTGCTCCAAATTTGCCACACTGAAGAATGCTAGGAATAAAATGTGTCAATTTCTTTGATAATAATAAATCTTATTATAATAATGTAATAATCATATTATAATATATTCCTAAATAGTATATATCATAGTACATTATATTATAATAATTCATATTATATTACATATTACATTACGTTATATTATATTACATTACGTTATATTATATTATATTATATTATATCATGTTACATAATATTACATAATATTACATAATATTACATAATATAATATAATTTAATGTAATATAATGCTATATTATATTTCATTATATCATATTATAATGTATTATGTTATATTACATTTTATTATATTATTGTATAGTATATTATGTTATATTATATTATATTATATTATGTTATGTTATGTTGTTATATTATATTATATTATATTATATTATATTATATTATATTATATTATATTATATTATATTATATTATATTATATTATATTATATTATATTATATTAT
>VWZE01004271.1:416603-436169 GCA_013396675.1 Eubucco bourcierii
CCTTGAGTGAGCTGTACTAGTGGGAGGTGTCTCTGCCTATGGCGGGGGGTTGGAACTAGATGATCCTTGAGGTCCCTTCCAACCTTACCATTCTATGATTCTATGATTCTAATATTATATTGTATTATATTGTATTATATTATTATATTATATTGTATTATGTTATCTATTATTATTTTATATTATTATATGTAATAGTTACTTAATTACTTATATATAATTTCTTAATAAAAGTACTCCTATAATTCAAACAGCAGTTGCACAGATATTGGGAATACACAGAGTGTCCTATGCATGTAATGAAAGAGATTTAACATGGTCCTCAGTACAGGCATGGAGGAAAGAAAAATGATGACATTCCCTTTGCAGCAACAAAAAATTCAGACATGTTAGATAAAAAAAAAAGCTCTTTCCATCATCCTCACTATACAGGCACTCTCTGCTCTTGTTCATACTCAAATTACTGACAAGAGTCCTAATAATGATGGGGAAGAAAAAGACTCAACTATTTTGAGCCTCCAGAGGGGTGGTTAGTTAAACAAATAGGTTAGTCATGAGATCTGAACGGGAAGATGTAAACAATTCACATTCTTAGCGAAACTGGAAGCCTTTCCGTAATGTTTGTTTTTTTCATGGCTCATTTGAACTAACTGGAATCCCACCCAGTGGAAAAAAAAAAACCAAAAACCCAAAACAAAAAGTTCCATTAGTGAGTTTGATATGTGTTAGGCATGCAGCAGTTTTTGAGTGCTGAAGGTTATGCGGTACAAGACTCATCTGTTAGAGACTCATTTTAGTGTTCCACTCAGTGTACGACGGGGAACGCTTCCAGTGGTATTGAATTTGCTTTTTGCCAATAGAGCTTATAAAGATTTGCAACTATACCAAACATTTGCTCTCATAACAAATATTTCAGCTTGTGCTTTGTATAATGTGTGAAAAACCACAGCACAGCGATTAAGCCCACAGAGCAGAAATATCAGTTATAACTAAATATGCTGTCTACAAAGACTGGATGTGCCACCTAGTTTGTTTTTTTTTCCCTCAGATGTACACATTAGTCTTAAGGTCTCAACTGGATACAGGGTAGAAATTACCAAAGTCTTCAGATAAGTTAAGCTGTGTTTCTATTGATTTCAGTGAGCTTTTTTTTCCCAGACTATGGCAGCTCTGAAGTAGTAGTACACATGCTGCATGGAACAATGGAACAATGCTCTATCATTTTGCTGTAAACTGTTTTAGAAGGCTGTGTTAAATCTGGTTTCTTCTTCTGTATAAACCTGGCTTTTGTTTGATTGCCCTTTGAAAACCATAGGAAGACTTAATTGTTTGTCTGTGGTAGCATGAGTAGGGCTTTTCAGTTAGACATCATTAGTTCAGCAATATAGAATCATAGAACAGTAAGGTTGGAAGGGACCTCAAGGATCATCTAGTTCCAACCCCCTGCCATAGGCATGGACACCTCCCACTAGTACAGCTCACTCAAGGCCTTGTCCAACCTGGCCTTGAACACCTCCAGGGAGGAAGCAGCCACAACCTCCCTGGGCAACCTGTTCCAGTGTCTCACCACCCTCACTGTAAAGAACTTCCTCCTAACATCCAGTCTAAATCTCCCCTCTGCCAGTTCAAACCCATTGCCTCTCATCCTGTCATTGCAATGGGCAATGGGTTTAAGCAAAATATTCAACCGTATTTCTTGCTTAACAGAAAAGATGCAGAGGATCCCTGCTTTGACTCATTGTCTGACTTGAACTTTGAAAGTTCTGACCTTTCTCTGATCCAAAAAAAGCTGTGGTTAACTGGTCTCTCCAGTCCAAAGAGTTTTAAAGCCAATTTACTACCGACTTTGAACCGTCATACAAAAGTGCCAACTCAGTTGTGATTTTGCTAAGACAAAACACTGGCTAATCCCATTTACTTCAGCATGAGTTTTCCTCTCACACTCTAAATCTTACTCTTAGTATCCCCAGACAGGACCAGGCTATATGTATTCTAAGTGTCTGTGAATGTTCCCACAGTGCTAGAAGAAAAACGCTACCAAACTGCAGAAAGCTGTATGTGCTCCCACATCATCATAGCCTGCCCTTAGGTTCCCCCACAAGCTGAAGCTCTTCTTCTGTATAGGAGGGGTGATATACTTTGAGAGGTAATTATGTTCTTTCAAAGGGAATGGCCCTCTGAGACCACATAGGACTGCTGTACAGATGCTTAATTGAAAGTGATTTGGCCTTGCTAATTACTTCTCGGGTGTTTTGTTTTCAGTGTTCAGCAGCAGCATCTGCACGTTGGTTTTGCAGCTCCTTTAAATTCCCTTTAAGCTGATGTCTAAACTTCAAACTGTTTTCTGTGCAGGCAGGTCTACAGGGGTTTACTTGAATCCTGGGAACCACAACTAGTCAGCAGACGAGAGGAAAGGGCCCCTCTATTGGCTTTGTCAGGAAAACTCTGCTCATAATTAAACTCTGCTTCAGATTTATGGATCCAGAGCAGCAGACTCGACTGAGCTGCTTCTCGGTTTAGGGAAACCTCATTATTTCAATTTTCAAGTGAAATGTGTTTCAGAAGAGAGACTGCACAGCAGGATCTTTTATTGAAGTAGTTGGTCTGCTTAATAATGGGTGCTTACTTGTTAATTATCAGGGCGGGTAAGCAGGGTTCATTAGCAGGATGAGTAGTCACATCATCCCAATAATTTTCACATCAGTTCTTTTAAAGCCTCAAACAGGACGTGTGCAATAAAAGCATACTTCATGCAAGCTCTGAACTTTCAAGAGAAAGATGTATTTTTGAACTTCAGGGTAAGAAAAAGTTTGGATTTTAAGGCAAAAAAAATTAATAAAATGTACTGTTTCCTTGCAGTCTGTGTGCTGTTTAACATCTTTGTCAGTGCCATGGACAGAGGAATCAGTGCAGCCTCAGCAAGTCTGCAGATGGCACCAAGCTGTGTGGCACAGGAGACTTGCTAGAGGGCAGGGATCCATCCAGAGGGACCTGGACAGGCTGCAGAACTGTGCCCTGGACAACCTCATGAAATTGGACAAGGCCAAGTGCAAGGTCCTGCACCTGGGTAGGCACAATCCCAAGCACAGCTCCAGATTGGGTGGGGAATGGCTGAGAGCAGCCCTGAAGAAAAGGACCTTGGGGTCTGGGGTGATGAAAAGCTCAACATGAGGCTGCAGTGCGAGTGCAACACAGACAGCAACTGTGTGCTGGGCTGCAGCAAGAGCAGTGTGGGCAGCAGGGCAAGGGAGGGGATTGTCCTCCTTTACTCTGTTCTCCTCAAACCCAATCTAGAGTCCTGAGTGCAGTTCTGGAGCCCCCAGCACAGGAAGGAGATGGAAGTGTTGGAGGGGGTCCAGAGGAGGCCATGAAGATGCTGAGAGGGCTGCAGCAGCTCTGCTGTGAGGACAGACTGAGAGAGTTGGGGCTCTGCAGCCTGGAGAAGAGAAGGTTTCCAGGAGACCTTAGAGTAGCCTTCCAGTATCTGAAGTGGGCTACAGGAAGGCTGGGGAAGGATTATTTACAAGGTCTTGCAATGACAGGACAAGGGGCAATGGGTTTGAACTGGCAGAGGGGAGATTGAAAGTGGATGTTAGCAGGAAGTTCTTTACAGTAAGGGTGGTGAGACACTGGCACAGGTTGCCCAGGGAGGTTGTGGCTGCTCCCTCCCTGGAGGTGTTCAAGGCCAGATTGGATGAGTCCTTGAGCAACCTGTACTAGTGGGAGGTGTCCCTGCCTATGGCAGGGGGTTGGAACTGGATGATCTTTGAGATCCCTTCCAACCTTACCATTCTATGATTATATTAGTCTATGTAAGGACATTAACACTTCCACCAGCTATGCAGGCAAACAAAAATTAAGTAGCAATTGTTTTACAGTTGGAATTCACCTGTAAAAACTTAAAAACAGGTTCTTCAATCATTAAGGCAAAGATTAGCCAATCTGAAACACAAACAAAGAAAACAAATTGAATATCACTGAGCAAACCCCTGGACATTTCTTGAAAGCCTTTGATAAGGTTTTGCAGGAAATTTGAAAGGAATATTTGGATTATTTCCTACCACTACTGGAACTATGCCTCTCTTTAGACACTTGGAAAATTTGGTTATTTCTTTTCATCCTTTTTTAACTGTGTTAGCTGGTGACCAGGCCTTGTACAAAATACAAGTTACTGCTGGGTAGGTTTGGACTGGATATTAGGATTTTTTTTTTTCCCCAGTAAGAGTGGTCAGGTGTTGGAGTGGGCTGCCCATGGAGATGGTTGAGTGGCCAACCCTGGAAGTGTTTAAAAGCCGTTTGGATGTGGTGCTTGAAGCTATGGTTTAGGGTGCACCTTGTAGAGTAGGGATATCAGTTGGACTTGGTGATCCTGAGGGGCTTTGCCAACCTGAATGTTTCTGTGATTCTATGGAAATCAAAGCAAAATTATTGTTGCCTAAAAATACAGAGCGGCCCTGTGACTTTTATTCCTCCTTAGCTGCCTTTTCTTCCACTCCACCAGCACGGACACAGTTGAGTGGTGGTGATCCAAAGTAAGGTGGCTGACTGCTTCATTTCATGATGAATCTGATTTCCTTCATTTAGCAGATTGCTGTTCTTGTGATACTTGAAAAGATCAGTTTTATCCATTTTCTTTTCCTTTTTAAAGGACATATTTCCTGAGCTTGACATTCTCTTCAGAGACAGGTAACTCCACATTTTTACTGCTACCAACTTTAATATCACAACTCAAACATCACTTTATAAGTGCTCCAGCTAATTTATTTTTTTCATTTAGTTTTTTTTTTTTTCCTTACACGAATGAAGTATAAACATTTCCTGCAAAAGTACACATAATAGAGGTTTGTTTGCCAAGTGGTTTTATTTTCCTCTTTGGCTGTGATTCTTAGAAAATGCTTAAACAGTAATGTAAAAATAAACGAATAAATTTCCTTCATTACTATTTTCTTTCCCTGCAAGAATATGTGCCTGGGGGACACAAGGGCATAGACCAGATTAATAGGGAAAGTTTAGTGGGGAGCCCCTTGTTTAATATTGGCAGTACATCACTGTACTGGAGAAAAAACCTGAAAGTTGGTGCCCATGGAGTTGTGCCTGATAACTGATTGCGAGACGCCTTCGAGGCTGCTATTTATCTTTGAGAAACTCAATAATTAGATCTGTGTAAGCTTGGGCTGTCTCTGTTCAGTAGAGAGAGGCAGATATGATTTCATTATTCAATTCCTGTGAGGTCATTAGCCAACCTGGAAATCTGTTCAGGCTGTCTGGGATAGCTTGGCTTCCAAGAGTGAGAAGAAAGAATGAATCTATTTGTAACAGTGTCAGAGAAGAACTGAGGCTCTACTGTTTATTTGAAAGCACTTTAAAAAAAACCCAAAAAAAAACCCCAAACAACCAAAACCAAACCCTCCCCAATAAAAAGAACCCACAAAACCCACCAAACTGACTTTTCCCTGTACTGCCACATCCTTGTGTATGGCAGGGAAGCGCATCTCAGAGCACTGTGCTGCCCGTATCACAGAATCACAGAACTGTAGAGGTTTGGAAAGCATCTTGTAGAGTAATTTTATTTTTCTGTGACAGAACCACAGAACTTTAGAGGTTGGAAGGGACCTCTAGAGGTCATAGAGTCTTTTGTTGGCCTCAGAAATGTCTGGTACCACGTGGTAATGGAAGGCAGGAGGATAATGAAGGACTTGCAGGATCACTTGTATTCAGGAACACCCAAATCAGCTTTTCTGATTTCGGTTTTAAAACAGCACCAGAACAGGGCTCCAGAGGCTGAGGGAGGTAGGGATGTTCAATCCAGAGAAGAGGAGGCTCCCAAGAGACTTTATTGTGGCCTTGAAGTATCTGAAGGGGGCCACAAGAAAGCTGCTGAGGGATTTCTTAGGGTGTCAGGTAGTGATAGGACTGAGGAGAATGGAGGAAAACTAGAAGTGGGGAGATTCAGATTGGATGTTAAGAAGAAGTTCTTCACCATGAGGGTAGTGACACTGGACCAGGTTGCCCAGGGAGATGGTGGAAGGCTCATCCATGGAGGTCCTTAAGGCCAGGTTGGATGTGGCTCTGAGCAACCTGATCTAGTGTGTGGTGTCTCTGGCCATGACAGGAGGGGCTGGAGCTAGATAATCCTTGAATTCCCTTCCAGCCCTGAAAATTCTATGATTCTAACAAGTGTGTTTAGATTGAAGGTGCCAGTAGGAGAAACACAGGAAGAATGACAGAATGAGGTCCAAACCAAGTACAGAAAGGTCAGAGAAATGATAGCTTTAAAGCAGTTTAAAAGGCAGAAAAGAAAAATTAGAATAGGAAAAGCAGGAGGAAAACACAAGAATCACATAGGGGTTATCATAGCAGGATTTGGAGTTCTGTCCCTTCTCTGTTTTTGCTGGAGGCTGCACAGACAGTGGATAGGTAAGCAGACCACTAATCCCAGCTAAAAAATCCATTTGTCAACTCTGAGCAGTAGGAATCCCTTCAGCTGTTTTTTCAGCTTGAGCTCTTGGAAGTGTTAAAATGTACTTTTAAGTGCATCTCAAGGTACTCCTATTCCCTCTCCCTTGTCTTTTATATATGTATATGAATTTACTTACAAATCTAACTGATAATTCTGAATACAGTTGGGTATTAGTTGCATTGGAAATGTTTCCATTTATGATCCCCTTCTAAGTGCTGTGTAGGCTCTCTTGTGCCAGCTGCACTACAAGTGGAAAGAGCCAGAGAAGCTCTTGGGTTGTGGAATCATTCTGCCAGCTGCCAACATGGCACTGCTTTGTGTGGTGTTAATGGGCAAGTGGGTTTGGGCATGCCGTTGGAACCATCAAAAGCGACTGTGCAAAGGACAGTGGGAGGAGCAGTGCTTGCTGAGACTCTCCCTTTCCTGGTTTTCATTAGGCAGCAATGCCATGGGATGAAACTGAGTCACTTGGCCTATCTTTTGCCCAGGGTGTTTCTTCTTGTGTGAGCCAATGTGCCAGTTTTCCTTCCAGCCTCTTTCCTGGATGTTTATTTAAATCAGATGTCTGTACTGTAGGCCCTGCAGTTTGCTTCCATGGTGGGAGGAGTAAAGAGGTAGCACAGAGGCATGGAAAGCAGCCTTGGGAGGGCTGATTTGGGAAGGAAGGGAAATAGAGTTGCAAAGAGGGGTTTTATGCTTAGACTGGGGAGAGTCCAGGTGGGACCTCTCACCCTGAAGAGGCTGTGTCCTCTTCCATACTCCCTGCCTCTGCTGTTCTGGTGGTCAGAGGGGAGCTGCAAGGCTGTGCATGGTGCCAGCTGGGCAACCTCTGTCCCACCACAGCACTGTACACATTTCAAACCACAGGCAGCTTGTTGAAAGTGCTCAACAAGTGTGAGGTATGAGTGTGGGTGCTCCACAGCCTCTCTGAGCCATGCTCCTGGTTCACCCACATGTTTGGGAGCGTCTCTACAGATATTTCAGGAGAGGGTTTTGCTTTCAGGCAGCTCCCAAAGGGGCTTCCCAGGCTGTGGCTTTGGTGTGAATATTAGCAAATGCCATTCTCCCAGTACTGCTGGAAAAAACACCCAAAAAACCACAAGCAAGCATCACTCTTTCTGTCTGCATGGGTAGCAGAGCCAGCAGGGGATGAGGCTCTCTGGGGCCTCAGGGACTTTTGCATTCCCAAGCACAAATACAGCCTGGGCAGTGACTGGCTGGAGAGCAACACTGAGGAGAGAGATTTGGGGGTGCTGGTTGGTGAGAAGCTCAACATGAGACAGCAGTGTGCAGCCCAGAGAGCCAACCAGAGCCTGGGCTGCATCAGAAATGTGACCAGCAAGGGGAAGGAGGTGATTCTCCCCCTCTACCCTTCTCTGTTGAGACCTCACCTGGAATACTGCATCCAGTTCTGGAGCCACTATTACAGGAGGGATGTGGAGATGCTGCAGCATGTGCAGACAAGGGACATAGGGATTATCAGAGGGCTGGAGCTGCTCTGCTGTGAGGACAGACTGAAAGAATTGGGGCTGTTCAGTCTGAAGAAGAGGAGGCTCTGAGGTGACCTTCTTGTGGCCTTCCAGTGTCTGAAGTGGGCTACAAAAGAGCTGGGGAGGGGCTTTTTAGGCTCTCAGGCAGTGATAGGAGTAGGGGGGAATGGAACAAAGCTAGAAATGGGGAGAGTCAGACTGGGCATGAGGAAGAAATTTTTCGCCATGAGGGTAGTGAGACCCTGGAAAGGGTTGCCCAAGGAGGTGGTGGAAGCCTCATCCCTGGAGGTGTTTAAGGCCAGGCTGGATGAGGCTCTGGACAGCCTGATCTAGTGTGAGATGTCCCTGCCCATAGCAGGAGGATTGGAACTAGATGATCCTTGTGGTCCCTTCCAACCCTGACTGATTCTATGATTCTATGATTATCAGCAATCCCATGAGAGATACAACAGTAAGAAACTTCAGTTTAAAGCTGAGAAGGTACTTTTCATCTGTTTCTCTCTTCAACTGCATCTAGGAAAATAAATTAATCAAATTACTTGGAAAGGTCCCCCTTAAGTAATTCCTGCTATGGATGAAGCCAGGACATGCTATAGTGCTGTAGATGAAAGTTCTTTGTTGTATTGATAAAGTCGATGTAAACTGAATTTTCCTGTAGAGCATCTTAAAGTGGGATTACAGCACTACAAATGGTGAAGAAAATCTGCTAGAAATGTGCCAGTTACCAAGTCCCCAGACAAACAGATCCCTCTGAAGGACTAAAAAGCAGTGTTTTAACTGACTGAAGCAGTATATTTCACAGACTGATTCTGTGATTCTATTTCCCTTACACACACATGTCGTGCTAGGGTGTTGGTGGTGGCATGTGAGGGTAGCTGGGAAGGGAGCTAACAAAGGCATAAAATAGCACTGTTGGTCCATGTCAAAGAGCTGGCTGCTTGGAGCCAGATGCTGGAGCAGACAGTAACCACACATAGGCTGAACCGCTGCCTTTCTGCACTAACCAGCAAATTTTGTGTTATGACTGGCCACTGAACAACAGAGTGATCCAACTGTACATTTCTCTTAATCATCACAAGTGCTTACTTTGTATTAAAATGAAATGCCTTCAAGGCTAGATCACAACAGAGAAATGATAAATCTTGTCAGAAACCCTGCTTGCCCTGGCAGCACGGGGACTCTGTGGTTTTGGCTATAATGCATCTGAGCTCTTCACTACTCTTTGGAGGGCATCACACATGCCCGTTAAAGGTTAAGGTTTGGCTCCCTCCCAGCTGCTTGGGAACTTGGTTAAGTTTCTCTTTAGAGACCAAAAAGTGAGCTCTGCTTAATTTGAAGCTTGTTTTCCAGGAGCAAACTAGGAGCCAAGAGGTGGTCTGGTGAGATGGTCTAATTGTCTGCTACTGTCATGTGTGACAAGGTCAGTTCCAATGCCAGAGCACATCCTGGATGTGTCCCACAGTGCCCCTAAGTCCAGCCTGCTTTTGGAGGTTCAGCTCAAAGAAACATAGAATTATAGCCAGGTTGGAAGAGACCTCCAAGCTAATCCAGTCCAACCTATCACCCAGCCCTAGCCAATCAAACAGACCATGGCACTAAGTGCCCCATCCAGGCTTTGCTTCAACACCTTCAGGGATGGGAACTCCACCACCTCCCTGAGCAGCCCATTCCAAGGCAAATCACTCCCTCTGTCAAGAACTTCTTCCTGACATCCAGCCTAG
This sequence comes from Eubucco bourcierii, assembly GCA_013396675.1. Lineage (NCBI taxonomy): Eukaryota > Metazoa > Chordata > Aves > Piciformes > Ramphastidae > Eubucco > Eubucco bourcierii. The sequence continues at coordinate 426,275 of VWZE01004271.1, forward strand.
ACCTCCCCTGGCACAATTTGAGACTGTGTTCCCTCATTCTGTTGCTGGTTGCCTGGGAGAAGAAACCAACCCCACCTGACTACAACCTCTCTTCAGGACAGCAATGAGGTCTGCCCTGAGCCTCCTCTTCTGCAGGCCGCACACCCCCAGCTCCCTCAGCCTCTCCTCACAGGGCTGTGCTCCAGGCCCCTCACCAGCCTTGCTGCCCTTCTCTGGGCACCTTCCAGCACCTCAACATCTCTCTTGAATTGAGGGGCCCAGAACTGGACACAGCACTCAAGGTGTGGCCTGACCAGTGCTGAGTACAGGGGCAGAATAAGCTCCCTTGTCCTGCTGGCCACACTGTTCCTGATCCAAACCAGGGTACCATTGGCTCTCTTGCCCACCTGGCCAGGAGAGAACATCTTAAAATGGAATTACAGCACTACAAATGGTGAAGAAAATCTGCTAGAAATGTGCCAGGAGAGCAAATGGTTCCCTTCTACTTGCCTGGGGTTTCTTCCTAGGGGAAGCAAAGGATGGGCAAAGAAGAAGTACTGGTTCACAAATCTCACCCTGATGCGGGATGGAGAGCCCAGCTGGGCTGGGTGGAACTGCCTACATCCTGTACATTTTTGACATGTCCTGTGTGTGAAGCTCACCACCTAGGTGCCAAAAGTGTTCTGGGAAAAATAAACTGTGGTAGTCCTGATGTCTTCTAGTCTTTAGCTTTTTTAACAGAAAGTTTTTTGGAGGCTTACATCTCCTTGAGAGTTTATCAGAGGATTTCATAGCGTCCTTCGAGTTATTTTGGTTTTCAGGGTAGAAAACAATGGGGGAATGATAATCTCAATTGCTTCCTCAGATTGTTTTTACTCATGTTTTGGGAAATAGTTGAATTCTGCATGAGGCAGCACACTGAATAGTCATCAGTTGTACTGGATCAGTTCATGTCAGATAAATTACTCTGGGAAACAGTTCTCTACTGACCTTCATTTCTATGTATACTTCTATCAGTCACTTGTGTGGAATATGTGCAGTAGTTTTGTAAACATATCTCTACCCTGTGCCTTCCAACACATTTTTTTGTTTGTGGAGTGCAGTAAAAGGCCACAGGATCTTTATATGATTTTTTTTGTTTGTTTGCCTGATGAATTTCTAATGAATCTAAAAGTTAGATTAAGATTTGATGGAAATTTATCCTAGATTTCAATATAGGTTTTACTCAAATCACACTTTTTATTGTGAAGGGCAGTAAAAGGTCACTGGATCTTTATATACATTTTTTTTTTGTTAGCCTGATGAATTTGTAATTAATCTATAAAGTAGATTAAAATCTGATGTAAATTTATCCTAGATTTCAATATAGGCTTTACTCAAATTACAAAAGTATTATAAAGGTATTCTTTTGAGTGTGAAGTGCAGTAAAAGGTCACTGGATCATAGAATCATAGAATGGTAAGGTCGGAAGGGACCTCAAGGATCATCTAGTTCCAACCCTCTGCCATAGGCAGGGACACTTCCCACTAGCACAAGTTGCTCAAGGCCTCATCCAATCATTATATAATTTGTTTGTTTGTTTGTTTGTTTGCCTAATGAATTTGCAGTGAATCTAAAAGCTAGATTAAGATTTGATGGAAATTCATCCTGGATTTCAATATAGGTTTGACTCAACTCACACTTTTTATTGTGAAGTGTAGTAAAAGGTCACAGGATCTTTATATGATATTTTGTTTGTTTGCCTGATGAATTTGTAATTAATCTGAAAGTTGAATCTAAAAGTTAGATTAAAGAATCTAAAAGTTAGATGATTTGATGGAAATTTATCCTAGATTTCAATACAGGCTTTACTCAAATCACACTTTCTATTGTGAAGTGCAGTAAAAGCTCAATGCATATTTATATGATTTTATTTTTGTTTGCCTAATGAATTTGTAATGAACCTAAAAGTTAGGTTCAGATGTGATGCCAATTTATCCTAGATTTAGGTTAAGATTTGATACCAATTTATCCTAGATTTAGGTTAAGATTTGATGCCAGTTTATCCTAGATTTCAATACAGGCTTTACTCAAAGGTATTATGAATGTATTCTTTTTATTTGATTTTTTTTTTTTTTGGTGAAGTGCAGTAAAACTCACTGGATCTTTATATGATGTGTTTTTTGTTTGTTTGCTTGATGAATTTATAATGAACCAGAAAGTTAGGTTAAGATTTAATGTAAATTTATCCTAGATTTCAATATAGGCTTTACTCAAATTACACAATTTTCCTTTTTTCTTTTTTTTTTTTTGTTTTTTTGTTATTTATTACTCAGCCTTTACATGAACTAGGAATTTTAATGCCACAGCATGTCATAGAATGTGTAGTATTGCTATGCAATTCTGGTCACCAAACTTCAGGTGTCAAACCTTGGAGGAAAAGAGAGAACTCCAAAATATATCTTTCCAGGGCCATCATTGATTTATTTATTTTATCCATTCACTCATTTATTTATTTATTTGTCTATCTGTCTATCTATCTCTCTATCTATCCAACCATCCATCCATGTAGCTAATCATTTATTTATTTATTTATTTATTTATCTGTCTGTTCCTCTATCCATCCATTTATCTAATCATTTATTTATCTATCTATCTACCTATCCATCCATCCATCCATCCATCCATCCATCCATTCATTTATCTAATCATTTATTTATTTATTTGTCTGTCTGTCTATCTATCTATCTATCCATCCATCCATCAATTTACCTAATCATTTATTTTTTTTTATTTATTTATTTATCTATTTGTACATTTATTTATTTATTTGTTTATTCACCCATCTGTTTCTTTATCTATCTATTTATTTATTTATTCAACTATTTATTTGTTTATTCAGCCATTTGTTTGTTTGTTTATTTATCTATTTATCTATTTGATTATTTATTTATTTATCCATCCGTTTATTTATTTATTTATTTATTCATTCATTCATTCATTTATTCATTTCCTAGTGGGATAGATATTCACTCCTTTCAGAAAGCATGTGCTACCAACCTCTAGAAAGAAGGAGAATTAGAATTAGAAGTCAGGAGGACTTCTAATTTACCTATATCCTCTTCCCTTTTTCTCCCTTATCTACTATTTGAGGTAATAAGTTGGGGTTGGTTTTTTTTTTTCACTGCTTTTGAAAGTTTATTAAACAATTGCACAAACACTGTTTATTCATCCAGATCCACAGCTCAACCATGGCTAAATGGGTCTTTTCTAGTCTTAGGAAAACAACTGAAGCAGATGTTTTTCATCACTGCTACAATACCAGGAATGTGAGCAGGAAAAGAAGGTAGCGCGGCCAGAGAATTTCTGCTCCTGGGTCACCCTGGTTGCTGGAGTGGTCCAGGGAGCATGCAGAGAGCTCTGTGACAATGCATGAGGGACTACATGACTGGCACCAGAGTGACAGATGAATTTGACTGCCTTCTCCAAATTTTGCACACCTTTTTTTTTTGCACTGCTCTGTGAGCATAAAGACCAGCAGACCAGCACAAACAATCTGGGCCATAGTGTTAGGAAAGTAAATCTCTTAGCAGGGATGTCCCTGGTTAGTCATTTTGTGGTTTGATAACTATTTTTCTCCTCTAATCCATCTTCCCAAAATAAACTGAGCTTCTTTGTTGTTTGCCTTGAGATAGCCCAGACTTGCTATGAGTCATTTATTTTTTTCAATTAAGATATCTTTACGATTTTCTACATTTGCTGACCAGGGTATAAAGGCAGCTTCCCAGAGCTGAACTTTTAGTTCGTGTGAGACTGAGAGCAAAGAGTACATTCCCTCCAGTGTGTTGGTTTTGTTCTGATGGCTTTTGGGGATTGGGTTTGGTGTTTTGGGAATTTTTAATTGTTATTTTTTAGTATTTTTTTCCCTTTAGGTAGGATGCCATTCACAAGATATATTGAATCTCAGAATGTCAGGGGCTGGAAGGGACCTCCAAAGCTCATCCAGTCCAATGCCCCTGCCAGAGCAGGATCACCTACACCAGATCACACAGGAACATATCCAGGTGGGTTTTGAATATCTCCAGAGAGGGAGGTTCCACAACCCATCCTGGGCAGCCTGTTCTAGTGTTCTGTCACCCTCACAGGGGAAAAAATCCTCCTCATGTTTCCATAGAACTTCCTATGCCTCAGCTTCCACCCATTGCCCCTTGTCCTGTCATTGGGCATCACCCAGCAGTGCCTGGTTCCAGCCTCCTGGCACTCAGCCTGCGCATATTGATAACCATTGCTGAGGTCACCTCTCAGTCTCCTCCTCTCCCAGCAGCCCCAGCTCCCCCAGGCTCTCCTCCTAACAGAGCTGTTTCATTCCCTTCAGCATCTTTATGGCTCTGTGCTGGACTCTCTCAAGCAGCTCTATGTGCCTCTTGAGCTGGGGGGGTCCAGAACTGAACACAGTACTCCAGATGCAGCCTCAGCAGGGCAGAGTAGAGGGGCAGGAGAAACAGGTTCTTTTTGGAATCAAATACCTTTTTTATCTTTTCTGCAGTGTTTGGGCATGTTCTGTCAGAGAAGCAGCATGGAGTGGCCTTAGCAGACATTAGGTGTGGGACATATCCTGGGCTGCATCAAAAGAAATGTGGTCAGTAGATCCAAAGAGGTGATTCTACCACTTTGCTCTGCTCTCATGAGACCACCAGAGGGATGGAAGGGTGGAAGCTGAGGCATAGGCAGTTTCATTTAAACACAAGGAGGATTTTTATCCCTGTGAGGGTGACAGAACTCTGGAAGAGGCTGCCCAGGGGGGTTGTGGAGTCTCCCTCTCTGGATATATGCAAAACCTGTCTGGATGCATTCCTGTGTGATCTGGTCTAGGTGATCCAACTCTGGCAGGGAGTTGGACTGGATGAGCTGCTGAGTTCCCTTCCAGCCTCTGACATTCTGAGATTCAATACATCTTGTATCTATGTGTGTGGAGTACTGTGTCCAGTTCTGGAGCCCTCATTATAGGAAGGTCATGGACCTGATGGAGCAGGTCCAGTGGAGGGCCATGAAAATGATCAGAAGGTTGGAGCAGCTCTGCTATGGGGACAGGCTGAGGGACCTGGGGGTGTTCAATCTGGAGAGGAGAAGGCTTCAGGGCATCTAATAGCAGCCTGTCAGTACCTGAAGGGAGCCTACAGGAAGGATGGAAAGAAGCTGTTTACAAAGGGTTGCAGTGGCAGGATGAGGAGCAATGAGTTCAAGCTTGAGAAGGGTAGATTTAGGTTGGATGTTAGGAACAAGTTCTTTACTGTGAGAGTGGTGGAGCACTGGAACAGGTTGCCCAGGGAGGTGGTTGAGGCCCCTTCCCTGGAGACATTCAAGGTGAGGCTTGATGGGGCCCTGGATGACCTGGGTTGGTGGGGATGTCCCTGCTGACTGCAGCAGGGCTGGACTGGATGACCTCTGGAGGTCCCTTCTGGCCTGGACCATTCTATGATTCTATGCCTCTTTTCCATAATGCTGATGGAATTCTCCTTCTGTGGTTCACATCTGTGCTGTGGACTGTCACAACCTTTGTTACTTCTGGCTCAGCAGCCACACTTGCCAGCCCTCATTACCTCACAGTGAATGCAATAAGCAGACTGTGCTCTCTATGTCAATATTTTAAAGTCAAATCAGGTAAAATTGGCTTAAGTCAGACAAAAGGACAGGAACCAGGATGGACATATGTTTAAAGTATCAGACCAAGGCTTGGAGGATCTGATTTCAGTTTCCAGACCTATCAAAGACTTTTTGTACCGCATCCAACAAGCTGCTAAATCTTCTGAGCATCAGTTTCTTCAGCTAGAAAGTGAGGATTAATAGCATCTTGCCTTGAAGAATAATTGTGGGGCTGACTTGCTAGGGCTCCCAGGTAGGATGGCAGGGACTATTGCTTGCAGCCTGATCTCACAGAAATTACCTCATTGCTTAGTGGTTTAAGTTCCAAATCTGCCAAGTGGGAACAATAACTTTGCCTACCTCTTCAGGTCTGTTATGAAACTTACTTCAGTAATATGTGAAAAAACACTTGCCTTTACATCCTACCTTTTCTCAAGGGACTCCACTGTAAAGCAGCAGCTTCCTCATGCTCACCAGGGAGTTTTAGGCTAAAGGGCCTTGGCTTAGATATCTAAGCCAGCTGAAGCTTTCCAATGTAAAACCTCAAAGAAGGGATCATTTAATGACTACCATCTTCATTTAGAGTCTTGTTAGTCTTTTGCCTTGTACATTGTAAGTTCCCTCACCAGTTTTCTCATGTTGAATTTGATATTCCAAGAGCAGGAGATCTGTATTCATTAGTTAAACTCTTACATAGCCAGCAAAATTAAGCCAACAGCAACTGACAGTCAGTGTTATTCAAGGCTGTGCTTTTTGCTGTTGGTGGAGCATTAAATCACTTTTAAAAGAAGCAGAAAATGGGTTCTCAATTAAATTAAGAACAAATTAAAAAAAAGATTATGATATCATAGAATCATAGAATGGTAAGGTTGGAAGGGACCTCTAGAGAAACTTACCACTTAAAAAAGACGGTAGTTCAACCAACTACTTATAGTCTTTAAAAAGCCTAACACAATAATAGTTGGGGATTCTCTTTCACAGGATCACAGGATGTTAGGGGTTGGAAGGTGCTCAAAGAGATCATAGAATCACAGAATGGTAAGGTTGGAAGGGACCTCAAAGATCATCTAGTTCCAACCCCCTGCCATAGGCAGGGACACCTCCCACTAGTACAGTTCACTCAAGGCCTCCTCCAACCTGGCCTTGAACACCTCCAGGAAGAGAGCAGCTACAACCTCCCTGAGTAACCTGTGCCAGTGTCTCACCACCCTCACTGCAAAGAACTTCCTCCTAACATCCAATTAGTGGCATTGCAGAGCTTCCAAGAAGGGAAAGATACTACCTCTTAAAAAACAAATTTTTTTAAAAAAAATAAAAAATTACAAATCTGACTTCTTTTTTTTTTTCCAAAAAATGGAAAGAATCACAGAATGTCAGGGGCTGGAAGGGACCTCAAAAGCCCATCCAAGTCCAACCTCCCCTTCCAGAGCAGGATCACCTAAACCAGATCACACAGGAACGCATCCAGGTGGGTTTTGAATATCTCTAGAGAGGGAGACTCCACAACCCCCCTGGGCAGCCTGTTCACTGAACAGACTCAGGTTTTAAGAGATACTGACAAAATCAAATGTTTCCACTAGTGAACAAGCAGTGAGGAAGGTTGCATTCATCAGTCCATGTGAAAACAGACAGAAAACATGCTGTGATTTCTGCCAGAGATGCATCTGGTTTTGGCAGATGAGCAGTCACGTACTCTGCAAATCTCTCTGGCAAAAAACCAAGGAGAAGTCCTCGCACTGCATCCGCATTAAATTATTTCACTCCTGCTTTACATGCCAAAAGTTTACACTGCATTTAGATATTATTTCTTCCCTGTGTACTTCTGACCTCGTCACTCTGAAGAGCCAGAAAATAACTTCCCTTTCCAGAATATGGCAATAATTCAGATAGGAGCAGAAGGAGTTGTTTCAAATGGCTGATCTTCGTTATGCACAATCCAAAACTGACCTCACCTGGCCTGGTCAGTATGAATGATCTTAGCTGTTCCTCCAAATATTCATTTATACTCCAGAAGTGTTTTGACCCACATTTGTTCAGGTCTTTAGGCTATGCTGAGTAGAATTGGTGAGTGTCCTGGCAGGGAGTCACTCCCTTCGGGCTTTCACACTGCTCTCCCTTGCAGTGTGTGTTTGGAACAGTCTCACCTCAGAGTTAGGAGACGGTCAGTGGTTATACCTTAGCACAAGAGAAACATCCTGAATCCTACAGCACTGTCATAGGCCCCAGGATCACAGAATCACACAGAATCACAGAATGTCAGGGGCTGGAAGGGACCTCCAAAGCTCATCCAGTCCAACGCTGCTGCCAGAGCAGGATCACCTAGACCAGATCACACAGGAACACATCTAGGTGAGTTTTGAATACCTGCAGAGAGAGAGACTCCACAACCCACCCTGGGCAGCCTGTTCCAGTGTTCTGTCACCCTCATGGGATAAAACATTCCTCCTCATGTTTAAATGAAACTTCCTATGCCTCAGCTTCCACCTATTGCCCCTTGTCCTGCCACTGGGCATCACCCAGCAGAGCCTGGCTCCAGCCTCCTGGCACTCACCCTTTAGATATTTATAATCACTGTTGAGGTCACCTCTCAGTCTCCTCCCAGCAGCAAGTTCCAGCTCCCTCAGGCTCTCCTCCTAACAGAGATGTTCCATTCCCTTCAGCATCTTTGTGGCTCTGTGCTGGACTCTCTCAAGCAGTTCTATGTCCCTCTTGAACTGTGGGGGCTCAGAACTGGACACAGCACTCCAGAAGCACTCCAGGGCAGAGTAGAGTGGCAGGAGAACCTCTCTCAACCTAACCACAGCCCTTTTAATACACTCTAACAGAAGGTTCATGCTGCAAACAAAATCCAGCCTCCTTGTTTGAGAACTCATTCTAAAGACTCAAAACAAAACAAAACAAAAAATAGTCATTTTTATAAGTACCTTTCCACCCCCACCCCCCTTCAGAAAATATTGTATTTTGATGCTCTGTGACCTCACTATTATAGAATCATAGAATGGTAAGGTTGGAAGGGACCTCAAAGATCATCTAGTTCCAAGCCCCTGCCATAGGCAGGGACACCTCCCACTAGTACAGCTCACTCAAGGCCTCCTCCAACCTGGCCTTCAACACCTCCAGGGAGGGAGCAGCCACAACCTCCCTGGGCAACCTGTGCCAGTGTCTCATCACCCTCACTGTAAAAAACTTCCTCCTAGCATCCAGTCTAAATCTCCCCTCTGTCAGTTCAAACCCATTGCCCCTTGTCCTGTCATTGCAGGACCTTGTCAATAGTCCCTCCCCTATCACAGAATGGCAGGATTTTGGCATGGTTTTAGTTCCACCAGCATTAATCAAAGAGTTGTCTCTCTCTCTTTATGCTTCTTGAAACAAATTTCCCTTGTGAGAACCAACACTCAACTTTATCCTAAATAAATCTCATGGAAAATGAGGCAGTATGAAGTACTCTAATATATCTTTTGAAGTAGTCATTTGACCACAATGCCCTGGTCTTTAGTCTAGTCTTGAGGTCTGTGGTAACGGGTTGGACTTGATGATCTTTGAGGTCTCTTCCAACCTTGGTGATACTGTGTGATACTGTGATAGAAACAAGATATCAGTAATATGGAAACAGATCTTTACTTAGCTCTTTGAAGAATTTTTCACTATTCTATTAGCCAACCCTTTCCCATGGCCAATATTACAACTTGCAAGCAGAATATTGCCTTTGCTCTTAAATAACTTCACGTGAGACAAACCACAACTTTGCTTTGCCCAGTCTTCACTTATAGGAATGTAGTCTTCTCAGTTTTCTTCATCTATTCCCTAGAGGAATTGACTTTCATGCCCCCTCTTTAGCTCTGCTAAAACTGAGTGTTAAGTTTAGTCATATTCAAATCATTCCAATTCCTTCTTATTGTCTTAGAAAACTAAGAGGTAACAATTTAATGGACTAGCCAAGTGTTGCAGTGTATGGATTTCCTTCCTTACTTCTATATACTTATAGATGAAGTGGAAACTATCATATAAAGGTCTAAATCTCACCTCTACCTGTTCAAACCCATTGCCCCTTGTCCTGGCATTGCAAGACCTTGTCAATAGTCCCTCCCCAGCCTTCCTGTATCCCACTTTAGATACTGGAAGGCTACTCTAGGGTCTCCTGGAATCCTTCTCTTCTCCAGGCTGCAGAGCCCCAACTCTTGTTGCCTGTCCAGGCCTGACCTGTACTCTAGAACAGGTCACTCAAGTCAAACCAATGTAACTACTTCTGGTGTCCTCTCCCTATTCTCTTTGAGAAGGTAGCAGCCAAAAAAAA
>VWZE01004271.1:441625-459013 GCA_013396675.1 Eubucco bourcierii
TTTTTTTTTTTTGTGCCTGTTTTCCATTAATACACTAAAGAAAGAATCTGGAGACAGAAATGATCACAGAAACAATTTCACCAAATCCTGAAGAATTTGTTTAAGACATAATTTCTGCCTTTCTGGATTAGCATTCTCTGTGAATCTTTCCCTTGAAGACTATGTCCACACTGCAGGGACAGAATTAACTTCCAGTGAGGCAGATATCCAAACTAGATTTAAATTAGTTACTTTTGGAGCATCCTGATTCACCTGCTTCTTAGCTATCTAGCAGAGATAAACTACACAAGTAGTAGACAAGTGGCATCCTTCAGGGGTCAGTGCTGGCACTAATGCTGTTAAACATCTTTGTCAGTGCCATGGACAGAGGAATCAGTGCACCCTCAGCAAGTTTGCAGAGGACATCAAGCTGTGTGGCACAGTTGACTTGCTAGAGGGCAGGGATCCATCCAGAGGGACCTGGACAGGCTGGAGAGGTGTGCTCAGGCCAACCTCATGACATTCAACAAGGCCAAGAGTAAGGTCCTGCACCTGGGTAGGTACAATCCCAAGCACAACTCCAGGCTGGTTGGGGAATGGCTGAGAGCAGCCCTGAAGAAAAGGACCTTGGAGTGTGGGGTGATGAATGTTCAATATGAGCCTGCAGTGTGCACATGCAGCCCAGACAGCAACTGTGTGCTGGGCTGCAGCAAGAGCAGTGTGGGCAGCAGGGCAAGGGAGGTGATTCTGCCCCTTTGCTCTGCTCTCCTCAAACTCCACCTGGAGTCCTGTGTGCAGTTCTGGAGCCCCCAGCACAGGAAGGACATTGAAGTGTTGGAGTGGGTCCAGAGGAGACCACCAAGATGCTGAGAGGGTTGCAGCAGCTCTACTCTGAGGACAGGCTGAGAGAGTTGGGGCTCTGCAGCCTGAAGAAGAGAAGGCTTCCAGGAGACCTGATAGTAGCCTTCCAGTATCTGAAGGGGGCTACAGGAAGGCTGGGGGGGGGACTATTGACAAGGTCTTGCCATGACAGGACAAGGGGCAATGGGTTTGAAGTGGCAGAGGGGAGATTGAAAGTGGATGTTAGGAGGAAGTTGTTTGCAGTGAGGGTGGTGAGACACTGGCACAGGTTGCCCAGGGAGGTTGTGGAGCACAGAAGCTGCGATCTTCAATCACATTCTGTGTTTCTGTGCTCCACAACCTCTCTGGAGGTGTCCAAGGCCAGGTTGGATGAAGCCTTGAGTGACCTGTACTAGTGGGAGGTGTCCCTGCCTATGGCAGGGACTAGATGATCTTTGAGGTCCCTTCCAATCTTACCCTTCTATGACTCTATGATACACCAGACTGCACTCAGACCTACCTGGTATCCTGTGCATGTTCCTGTAAACATAGCTCTGCACCTATGAAGAGTGTTAAGTGCAGAGATCTATAGGCATGTGAGCAGTATTCTGTAAGCAATCCCAACTGTTTCATGAGACAAAAAGCTAGCAGCAGCAGCAGGATTGCCTGTGATGATAGTTATGTTTGCCAGGCCTGCAAACTGTTTGACATCTCTCCAGTGAAAAATGGCAACCACAGACACCACACCAACAGGGCACAGCATTAAAGGCCACCAACAAGTCAATTGGCCAATATGCATTGCTTCTTTTCAGTAATAGGTCACAGCTTGTGCATTCTGTTTAAGATTTAGCTGGTGTGTTAAATGGAAATGGTATTAATTATATGCCAGAGCTATGTCAGCCTTCAGAACAGCTGTAGGCTTTTAGTCCAAGAGCAAGAAAAAATAACCAACAAAAAAACCCCAAATCTAACCATAAAAGCATTGTAAGCTCTTTCCCAAAGAGATGGGGTTAAGATATGACCACAAGACCTTCAGTTCTTTCATGAGAAAAGCTTCCAAGGACTCAGTCTTCATCCCTTTTTTTTTTTTTTTTTCCCACCTCACATGGGTCTCAGTTTCCCCATCCAGAAGAAAAAAAAAACCACATATGCCCAGGAATGTAAGAAGTGAAATTCAGTCCAAATCTTTCCCCCTGCTTGTCCTTGGGTTGTTCTTTGGGGTTTTTTTTTTTAACCTAGAAAGGCTGATAAAAGCTGTTCAGGATCAAATGATTTCTCTAACTTCTATCACAGTTATCACAGTATCACCAAGGTTGGAAGAGACCTCAAAGCTCATCAAGTCCAACCCATTACCACAGCCCTCAAGACCAGACCATGGCACCAAGTGCCACGTCCAAACCTGCCTTGAACACCTCCAGGGACGCTGACTCCACCACCTCCCTGGGCAGCCCATTCCAGCAGTCAATGACTCTCTCAGGCAACAACTTTCTCCTCACCTCCAGCCTAAACTTCCCCTGGCACAGCTTGAGACTGTGTCCTCTTGTTCTGCTGCTGGTTGCCTGAGAGAAGAAAGCAACCTCCTCCTGGCTACAACCACCCTTCAGGTAGCTGAAGACAGCAAGAAGGTCTCCCCTGAGCCTCCTCTTCTCCAGGCTAACCAATCCCAGCTCCCTCAGCCTCTCTCCATAGGGCTGTGCTCCAGGCCTCTCCCCAGCCTCGTTGCCCTTCTCTGGACACACTCAAGCACCTCAATGTCCTTCTTCAATTGAGGGGCCCAGAACTGGACACAGGACTCAAGGTGTGGCCTAAGCAGTGCAGAGTCCAGGGGGAGAATGAGCTCCCTGCTCCTGCTGGCCACACTCTTGCTGATGCAGGCCAGGATGCCATTGGCCTTCTTGGCCACCTGGGCACACTGCTGGCTCATGTTCAGGTGGGTGTCAGTCAGCACCCCCAGATCCCTTTCTGTTTGGCTGCTCTCCAGCCATTCCCACCCCAGCCTGTAGCTCTGCATGGGGTTGTTGTGGCCAAAGTGCAGCACCTGGCACTTGGATTTGTTGAGCTCCATCCCCTTGGACTCTGCCCATCTGTGCAGGCGGTCGAGGTCCTGCTGCAGAGCCCTTCTGCCCTCCAACCCAGCAACATCAGCCCCCAGCTTGGTGTCAGCTGAAAATTTGCTGGTGCCTGACTCGATGCCCTGGTCCAGATCATCACTGAAGATGTTCCAGAGGATGGGGCCCAGCACTGATCCCTGGGGCACACTGCTAGTGCCCGGCCTCCAGCTGCATGTGGCACCATTCACCACCACTCTCTGGTATTTCACTTTATAGCGGTGTGCCAGTTTGAAGCTAATTGGAATGTTTTAACGAGGGAAATTAGGTTATTGGCTGTGAAAAGAAAACAATATGATGTCTAGGTTCATAGGTTTGTTTAGACACATAAGAAAAAGGGTACCAACACAGATAAGGCAGTCTGAACTTCTGCCTGGTTTCTCTCTTTTTAGTTGCTTCTACCTGACCCTGCACATAACCCAACTGATCATTTTTGCTTCTAACCCCCCTTGTCGATTCTTGCAACCCACCTTGCACCTAAGGCAGGCTCTGGAATAAGGGAGGGACGTGGAAAGAAGGTGGAAGGACAGTTGGGAGCCCCTCCTGGGCACTCTGACACCTAGGAGGGGTATTGCGTTGCTGTATTACTTTTAACTTGCATATTTATGTACCGAGCTGTAAATATTTGTAAATATCTGCTTGTGTATTGTGCTAAGCTGTGAACAGAAAGTTTCATTCCTTCACTTCCAGCTGGCTGAGTGTAGTCTGAGTGAATTCATTGTGAGAGGGGACAGATAACTCCCAGAACCACTGCAGGCAGGAATTGTTTGGTTCAATTATCTGTAAACATACATAGCTTTACATTTTTCAAAATGCTGCAGTGTTTTGCCCCAACCTCCTTATAAATGCTTCAAATATATTTTGCTCATGTGCTTGTTAATGCTCTCTGCGTGATGTTTCATCAAAATAACACTACTGTGCTTCCTGCCCTTGGAGGATTTTAGTACTGCCCCAGATGTGTCCATGTCCATCCATATTAGGGTCACCAAGGAACCATGGCCTGGTTCAGAGGGGCTCTCTGGTGACTAAAATGTAGTTTGTTCCTTTGAAATATTGCCAGGTGTAACTGGTTTGAGCTACATTTTGTCTGCCTGTACTAGTGGGAGGTGTCCCTGCCTATGGCAGGGGGTTGAAACTAGATGATCCTTGAGGTCCCTTCCAACCTTACTATTCTATGATTCTATGGATTGCATCCAAAGTTTAGGGCTGTGTGTTGCTGGGTCAAAGGTTGGACTGGATGATCTTTGAGGTCTTGTCCAACTGGATGTATTCTATGATTCATCTCACCTTATATAATTTCATAATATAAAATGAAATACACTGGTGAGACCCCACCTGGAGTACTGCATCCAGTTCTGGAGCCACTATTACAAGAGGCCTATGAATGTGCTGGAAGGTGTCCAGAGAAGGGCCATGAGGATGCTCAGAGGGCTGGAGCACCTCTCCTATGAGGAGAGACTAAGGGAGCTGGAGCTGTTCAGTCTGGAGAAGAGAAGGCTCCAAAGTGACCTTATTGTGGNATCCCATAAGCTTGAATCAAAATAAACAGTAGAATTAACATGTAATTACAACAAGTTGGGTTTTTTTTTTTTTGAGGTGGAGGGAAGGAACTGTTTTAGAGATGGACGACTTTAGCTCTGATTAAATAAGAGAGGAATGGAAGTTTTGAACCACAAATAATGTAAATGTTAAAAATGTGAGTTATCTACACAAAGAGATTTAAAACTTTCCTTTTTCTATGCCCTCCCTGAAAGTCTTATGGCATGTTACCTCCTGATAGGTAACCTTAAGTCCCACAGACAGCTCAAAGTAACCCTCTGATTGATACAGATGATTGAAAAGCTCAACATGAGGCTGCAGCATGAGTGCAGTCTGAACAGCAACTGAGTTGGCTGCAGCAAGAGCAATGTGGGCAGCAGGGTAAGGGAGGGGATTCTACCCCTTTGCTCTGCTCTTCTCAGAACCCACCTGGAGTCCTGTGCGCAGCTCTGGAGCCCCCAGCACAAGCAGGACATGGAAGTGTTGGAGCAGGTCCAGAGGAATCCATGAAGATGCTCAGAGGGCTGCAGCAGCTCTGCTATGAGGACAGGCTACATGAACTGGGGCTCTGCAGCCTGGAGAAGAGAAGGTTTCCAGGAGACCTTAGAGTAGCCTTCCAGTATCTGAAGGGGACTACAGGAAGGCTGGGGAGGGACTATTGACAAGGGTTTGGAATGGTAGGACGAGGGGCAATGGGTTTGAACTGGCAAAGGGGAGATTTAAATCGTATGTTAGGACGAAGTTGTTTGCAGTGAGGTTGGTGAGACACTGGCACAGGTTGTCCAGGTAGGTTGTGGCTGCTCCCTCCCTGGCGGTGTCTTTGATCACATTGGGTGATTCTGTGCTCCACAACCTCCCTGGAGGTGTTCAGGACCAAGCTGGACAAGGCCTTGCGTGACCTGTGCTAGCGGAAGGTGTCCCTGCTTATGGCAGGGAAATGGAACTAGATAATCTTTGAGGTCCCTTCCAACCTTACCATTCTATGATTTCATAATGTGTAAAATGATGAACACATTCTCCTTGCACATCTCAAGAATGATCAGCATCTGCAGATAGAGGCAGGTAGCAGGGTTTGTATTTCCTCTATTCTAAGTTAAAAACACTGCTAAGTAAACCAGAATGATTTAATACTCTCTGTGCATTTAATAATTTCAATTCTTGTGCAGGTTTAAAGCCAGAAATGCTGGTAAGTATGTGTAGAGTCCATTTCCACTTTACTTCTCTGATCTGCTCTTTCTCATTGAAAAACTCCCAGAGGTGGTGACTTCTTTTCTCCTGCTGCAATTCATAGATATGGGTTGAAGTTGACAGATACACAGCTTTTGATCATGGTTGTTTGGGGTTTTTTTAAAGGCAATAAAGAAGAGAAAATGAAAAAGTACTTTTCTCCATGGAGGATAAAATGCCATTTGGGGCTTTAACTGCTGGTAATTGTAACATAGTTTAGTTATGATATCAAACAATAACTTTTTTGTGCCCTTAACATAGTTTTATGTTAAAGCCATTAAAAGAATCTTTTTTTTTTTTTTTTTCCCCAAAGCTTCCCAAGTTTTATTATTTGCTCTGCTTTTGGACCACAAATTGATGACTGTGTCTCATTTACCTTCTTTGATACATAAGCTTATAGCAGCTAAAACCTTTGGCAAATCTAATTGATAGTAGTTGCTGGGGGTTTTTTTCCCCCTCTCCTCTTTATTTTTCATCTATTCCTGCTTTCAAATAAAAGAAGCAGATTAGCTTGTGAAGATATTGAGAAAAAAAAAAAAAGAATTTAAAACCTGATGAGATGCTCCTCAGTAGATTGCAGTGATACAGTGATACCAATGGCCTCAGACTTTGAGACTTCCTATTTCTACCAAGACAGAAGGATTCATATTCTACTTTGGGTTTTGAATATACTGCATGAAAAAGCAACTGAACCGATTCAAACAGAGCCAAGAGTTTTGAAACATGCAATCTGACAATCTGCCAACACACAATCTGACAATGAAAGAAAGGAAAAGGAGAAAAAAAAAAAAGGAAAAGGAAAAAGGGAAAAATAAAAATGGAAAAGAAAAAAGGAAAAAGAAAAAAAAGGAAAAGGAAAAAGAAAAAAAGGAACATAAAAAAGGGAAAATTTAAAAAAAAGGAACATAAAAAAGGGAAAATAAAAAATGAAAAAGAAAAAAGGAAAAAGGAAAAAAAAGGAAAAGAAAAAAGGAAAAAAGGAAAAAAAGGAAAAGAAAAAAGGGAAAAAGAAAAAATGGAAAAGAAAAAAGGGAAAAATTTAAAAATGGAAAAGAAAAAATAAAAAGAAAAAATGGAAAAGAAGGAAAAAGAAAAAAAAGGAACATAAAAAAGGGAAAATAAAAAATGAAAAAGAAAAAAGTAAAAAGAAAAAAGAAAAAAAGAAAAGAAAAAGGAAAAATTAAAAATGGAAAAGAAAAAAATAAAAAGAAAAAAGGGAAAAGAAAAAAGGGAAAAATTAAAAATGGAAAAGGAAAAAGTAAAAAGAAAAAAAATTGGAAAAGAAAAAAAGGGAAAAATTAAAAAATGGAAAAGAAAAAAGTAAAAAAAAAAGGAAAATAAAAAAAGGGAAAAATAGAAATGGAAAAGAAAAAATAAAAAAAAAATGGAAAAGAAAAAAGGGGAAAATAAAAATGGAGAAGAAAAAAAAGGAAAATAAAAAAGGGAAAATAAAAAATGTAAAAGAAAAAAGGGAAAAATAAAAAATGGAAAAAGAAAAAAGGGAAAAATAAAAAATGGAAAAGAAAAAAGTAAAAAAGAAAAAAGGGGGGAAAGGAAAATAGAAAAGGAAAAATAAAAAAAAAGGAAAAGAAAAGAAAAAAGTAAAAAAAAAAAGGAAAATAAAAAAAAGAGAAAAAGGAAAAAGAGGAAAAAGGGAAAAGAGAAAAAGGAAGAAGAGAAAAAAATTTTTTTTTCTTTTTTTTTAGTTTCCATAATTGGGCCTAACTTCAATTCAAACTAGAGGCTGGGACAGATTGGCCAGAGAGGTAGTAGAAGCCAAGTCTCTGGAAATACTTAGGGTCATGCTGGATGGGGCTCTGAGCAACCTGATCTAAAGATGTCCCTAGACTGATGACCTTGAAAGGTCCCTTCCAACCCAAAACAATTCAGGCGAAGCAGCAGCAAACAACCCTTCAGCAGAGATTAGTTGTATCTCTGCTAAGCTCTTCTCGGTTGTGAGGAGGTTTTGTGTATCCTACACACTTGGCAAGGGATTTGCTGTTTTCCATGCAAAATTCACAACTTTTGCTGTGATGATTCCCCAAAGTCACTATTAGTATAATGGGGGGCTGAGGGGGGCACTTTCTTCACTTTCATTTTGAAAATTAAGCTCAGGGGGAATAGTTTTCTTTTCAATTTAAGTAGGATATCAAATGCTGGAGGATAAGGGAAAAAAAATATATTTTATGTGGTACGCCAAAGCAACATGAGGAGAAGAATAAAACAAACCATGGAGCAAGCTACCTCAGTTAAATCAACCACAACTCCTGCATATCATTAAACATTAGGGTTAAAGGAGTGACTCTAGTGGCTGCCCTGGGACACCCACAGAAAGCCTGACAGGAGAATTGAAGGACATTCTGCATTTCTTCAATTTACATTCCAAACAGCTATTAGCTGTTCAGCCTTTCTAGGCAACTGCTAAAAACCACCTTCCTTTGTAGCAGTGACTGAAAGAGAGGTAATATATTACAGTTTCACTTAGTTCACCATAGACAATCATAAAATGGTTTAGGTTGGAAGGGACCTGAAAGGTCATCCAGTTCCAACCCCCTGCCATAGGCAGGGACACCTCCCATTAGAACAGGTCACTCAAGGCCTCCTCCAACCTGGCCTTCAACACCTCCAGGGAGGGAGCAGCCACAACCTCCCTGGGCAACCTGTGCCAGTGCCTCACCACCCTCATTGGAAAGAACTTCCTCCTAACATCCAGTCTAAATCTCCCCTCTGCCACTTCAAACCCATTACCCCTTGTCCTGTCATTACAAACCCTTGTCAATAGTCCCTCCCCAGCCTTCCTGTAGCCCCCTTCAGATACTGGAAGGTTACTCTAAGTTCTGCTGGAAGCCTTCTCTTCTCCAGGCTGCAGAGCCCCAACTCTCTCAGCCTGTCCTCACAGCAGAGCTGCTGCAGCCCTCTGAGCATCTTCGTGGCCTCCTCTGGACCCACTCCAACACTTCCATGTCCTTCCTGTGCTGGGGGTTCCAGAACTGCACACAGGACTCCAGGTGGGATCTGAGGAGAGCAGAGTAAATAGAATCATAGACTAGAATAGTAAACAACCATAGAATCAGTCAGGGTTGGAAGGCACCACAAGGATCATCTAGTTCCAACCTCCCTGCCATGGGCAGGGACACCCTACCCTAGATCAGGCTGTCCAGAGGCTAATCCAACCTGGTTTTAAACATCTTCAGGCATGGACACTTGGTGCCATGGTCTAGTCTGGAGGTCTGTGGTATTGGGTTGGACTTGATGATCTTTGAGGTCTCTTCCAACCTTGGTGATACTGTGATATGTGTATATATATAAATAAATATATTTATAAAATCCCTCTCTTGCTGTTTTTAATACGAGAAATCTTGGGTTTGGTCTTTAAGGACACCTTAAAAAGTCAAAACACAGAATTAAGGGCATTAAATTTGGATCTCTTGAGGAAGACTTGTGTTTTCCATTACTTTTGCATCCATAATGGCATCATCTACTAACAAATATGACAAGGCATCTATTAACAGCAGCCAGAAGAATTGGCACAAGTGTTAGTGGCATGCTTGTGTTGTTAAGACCCTCCAGAACCAATTCCAATCGGTGTTGTTTTGCCAAGCACACCAGTGGATTTTTTATTAATTCCTTAACTGCTAATAAGTTGGAGCTGATGGTCCACAGAGAAAGTGAAATGATTCTCATATATGAAAAAAAAAAAAAAAAAGGCATAATTGTTGAAAATAATGGAGGGAAATACATTAAAGCCTGACAAGAGATACACAACATTGCCATTTCTGTTTAGTCTGTAGCCTTAATGTTTGTTGGTTTACACAAAAACAAACACATGTGGTGGAGGAGGTCCTGGTTTCAGCCTCATTTCATGGGGAAATGAAACTTGTAGGGAGGATTCTCTTTGTCTGCCTTGTCACTGCCACCTAATTTTAGCCAAATGCAGTTAAATGTGATGGAAGGGTACTCAGTTCCTAGGCATTTCGCAGCCACAGGCAGCTGAGTAGAGGAGATGGGTGCTTTGTTGAGAGAGATCTCTTCAGGGAGTGAAGATCCCTGTGGGTAACCACATATTTGGTACCAGGGAGTACACAGGGAGCTCATTCTCAAGATACAAAATAAGACTTTCAAGGATGGAATTTCTACCCATAGTGATGAAATGCAAAAAATAACATATGAAAAAGGGAGAAAATAAAATTTAAAAAAAAAGAAGATTCTATACCTTCAATAAGGACAAGTGCAGGGTCCTGTATCTGGAGAGGCATAACAGCAGGCACCAGTACAGGTTGGGGCTACCCTACTGGAAAGCAGATCCCAGGAGAAAGGCCTTGGAGTGCTGGTGGGTAGCAAGTTCTGCATGGGCCAGCAATGTGCCCTTGGGGCCAGAGAGCCAATGGCATCCTGGGGTGCATCAGGAAAAGTGTGGCCAGCAGGGCTAGAGAGGTTCTTCTCCCCCTCTGCTCTGCCCTGGTGAGACCACATCTGGAATATTGTGTCCAGTTTTGGGTTCCCCAGTTCAGGAGAGACAGAGACCTGCTGGAGAGAGTCCAGTGGAGAGCCATGAGGATGATTGGGGAACTTGAGCATCTCCCCTATGGAGAGAGCCTGAGAAACCTGGGGCGGTTTAGTCTGCAGAAGACTGAGAAGATCTGATCAATGTGTACAAATATCTGAGGGGTGGGTGTCAAGTGGCTGGGGCCAAGTTCTTTTTTGCTGGTCAGCAGCAATAAGCCAAGGAGTAACAGCTATGAACTCCAACATAGAAGGTGGCAGCTCAACATGAAAATAAACTTCTTTATAGTGAGGGTAACAGAGCCCTGGAACAGGTTGCCCAGAGAGGATGTGGAGTCTCCTTCTCTGGAGCCTTTCCAGCCCTGTCTGGATCCGTTCCTGTGTGACCTGAATTAGGTTCTATGATTCTGCTCTGGCTGGGGGGTTGGACTCGATCTATGGAGATCTCTTCCAACTCCTAACATCCTGTAATGTGTAATTATCAAACTCCAAATGAGTTTCTCAACATCCACCTTGATGTGTTCCTGTGTGATCTACCCTATGTGATTCTCCTTAGCAGGAGGGTTGCACTGGATGATCTCTGGAAGTCTCTTCCAGCCTCTAAGGTTCTGTGATTCTGTTATTCATGTATATACTTCAGTAGACATCAAATGCCACAAAATCCCATACTGCCATTCCTGGGCCAGCCTTTGGTGAAAAACAAGCCAAGTATTCTCCCTGTAATGCACAGCTCAATAGCTTGGGTACAGGATTCCAGGGGTATACTCAAAAGTGTTTGAAAGTTCCCTGGAGGAAATGAATAGATGTATGCAATTTCTTGAGTGTGATCTGAAATCCACACTTGCTTCACAGTCAGACTGTTTGGATTAGAGTTTTCAGTCACATTCTAGATCGTGCCAGAGGAGAAAGTGTTGTCAAGTGCTAGCCCTCAGTGTGGCTCCTTGCATGTTTACTCCTCACAGTGCAAAGAATCCAAAGAAATCAGTTCTTTGCTACGTGTCTCACATGGCCATGTGATGATGTCATTGGATGAAGCTCCAGTAGACAAGTCAGCAAGGAGCCCTCTCACCCCTCCACCCCAAGGCAGGAAAGCACTTGGCAGCTGCCAGGGTAGACATTTGGTAATACACCCTGTGCTGCAGTTTGCTGCTTGGTCAGTGCACTGACAGGCAACAGAGATTGAATCTCTGTTGGGGCTCTCTGCACACAGATTGATCCAAGGTACTCCACTGAAAGCCAGCTGGAGATCAGATGCTAGAGGATTTGTGGCCACAGACTGTAAACTGCAACATGATCTCTATCAGAGCCTTTCCTCTTCAAATAATTTCTTTTGGCATCAGTGAGAAAATAACTATCAAAACCATTGCCATGTGCTGTATCAGTGCTGCTGCAAGGAATTTTAAAAGATACTTTTACTTTTTAAGAACATTCTGGATCTGTTTAGAAGGAAAATACATAGGTATGAATATATATAATCACCTGAACTTCAAACAGACCATTAGCAGGATTTTAAAGAACAGTTCCCCGAGACCTCTCACCTAGGCAGGGCAAAGAAATCCCTCATTCAGTAGTCAGGTGCCAGCCAGAGTGACACTTTTGACTGTGTTATTTATTCACTGTTACCAGCATTAATGCCGTATTTGGGACTAGTTTTTCGAGATGGACAACAGTGATTTTTGCCTGTCTACTCCAGTGAAAATGAAGCCTGGCCCCTTGTGGGTCCCTCAGATGATTTCAAGTTCTTCTTTCTCTTACATAATCAGCCAGGTTCCCTGTTGTTGCTCTTCATTCTCAAGACTCCACAGTTCTTTAGTAATGACCTCTCTCTTTTTACTTTTTTTTTTTCCCTGTTACATTGCTGTGCCTATATATTTCATCTCCTCTATACACTTCTGATTTGTTTTTCTTCTTTTATACTTGAGAAACTCCCTCTTGCACAAAGTACTGTACTACAGTGCTTTCCATTCCTTTATTACAGTTTAACTCTTCAGTTAATTCAACCTCACCAACCTAGCTGAGAAACTCTTGGATGAGTCCTCACCCTTGGGAGTGTCCCAGAATTGTAAAGCCAGTTGTACTTTTACTGATGGCAATACAAAAATGCAGCTCTGACCAAAGCCTACCCCAGTGCAGAGAAGATGGAATCAGACAAGGCTTTGAGGAGACCTGATAGTAGCCTTCCAGGATCTGAAGGGGGTCCACAGGAAGGCTGGGGAGGGACTATTGACAAGGTCTTGCAATGCCAGGACAAGGGGCAATGGGTTTGAACTGGCAGAGGGGAGATTTAGACTGGATGCTAGGAGGAAGTTGTTTGCAGTGAGGGTGGTGAGGCACTGGCAGAGGTTGCCCAGGGAGGTTGTGGCTGCTCCCTCCCTGGAGGTGTTCAAGGTCAGGTTGGATGAGTCCTTGAGTGACCTGTTCTAGTGGGAGGTGTCCCTGCCTATGGCAGGGGGTTGGAACTAGATGATCCTTGAGGTCCCTTCCAACCTTACCATTCCATGATTCTATGATCTTTCTGTTGGTATGTGGATGTCATCTTTCCAAGTGGCAGTAAACACATTTAAATCTCTGAAATCTTTCTATTTCCAATGATGGGAATTAATTTTTTTTTCCCCATATGTAGCTTTTCCTTGTATTTCATACAGATGTTACTCAGTTTCTCTTCTACCATCCAAAAGCCACAGAAGCTATTTGTAAGCTTTTTGGCTAGGAGGAAGTTCTTCACAGAGAGAAGAACCACCTGAAAGAAGGTTGTAGCCAGGCGGGCTTGGGCTCTTTTCCCAGGCACCCAGCAACAGAATGAGGGGACTCAGTCTCAAGCTGTGCCAGGGGAGGTCTAGGCTGGATGTTAGGAAGAAGTCCTTGACAGAGAGAGTGATTGGCATTGGAATGGGCTGCCCAGGAAGGTGGAGTCACCATCCCTGGAGGTGTTCAAGACAAGACTGGATGAAACACTTAGTGCCATGGTCTGGTTGATTGGCTAGGGCTGGGTGCTAGGTTGGGCTGCACAATCTTGGAGGTCTCTTCCAATCTGGTTGATTCTATGATTCTACGTAGCTCACTCCACTAGGAAATAGAACAGTACTTTTAAAGTATAAAATAAAAATTACCTAAGTTAAAACATTATATTGAATTTTTTTTTTCCCCTTCTTTGAACAGTCTGGAAATGGTCCCAGGTTCAAAGAGGCTGTTTTGAATGGCACTATGCACATAAGGCTGGTTATCACATTGACACTCCTCTGCGTGATTAGTAACTCATGTGTGAGTGCAGACTCCAACAAATATAGAGAGTGCATTATGGACTCCACTGATTTCATTCCTAGAAAAATAAACTCTTAGATCTTTGTTTTCACTTGTATGTTGTTTTTTGGGTTTTTTTTTTAATCCCCTCCCTTTGCTTTTTTTTCTTTTTGGTCCTACAAGATCTCCAAAATGCCCATGCATATGGGAGGTGTGTATTCCTGCTGCTTTATAGCAAGGCTTCCCACTGACACAGACAGCAGTAATTAGCCAGAGGAACAATGGCCACATTATAACACAGACATTTTTGCAAGGAGGTTTGTGGGTTGTTGGGGTTTGGGTTTTTTTTTTTTCAGTGTAAAAGCTCAGTTACAGTTGTTTGGTACTTGCTCAGCCTCTGCAATCCGCTCTCATTTTTAAACAGGTATTTAGAGTGCTTGGGAAATTCTGTGTGCTGGATAAGCAGTGTAGTTTTATGCATTTTTATTGTGTGACTAACACTTCCTAGCCCCTGAAAATAAGCTTGGAATTGGAAGAATACTGGAGATTAATAACCCAGTTCAACCTGATGTTTTACCACAGGGGTGAGCTCACCCTCTGAATAATGATCAAATTAACCTATGCAAACCATAAAATCCTTCCCAACTTAACAATGCCCATCAAAATTCTTCCAGTTCAGACATACATGAGTTATAATTTAATGGATTTCAATCTCTGTTTCATGTTAGGTTTCTCTTCCCCCCCCCTTCTTTCTTCTCCTTTACTCTTTTGTTCTTTCCTCCTCTCTCTACTTTCTGTTTCCCATATGAGGATAGACCAAATGTCTCTTAATTTTTCATAACCTATTCTGGGTTTGATTAGTTAATAGAAAGTTTTAGGAAAAAATTTAAGTATTTAAATTTCTGCTTTCCTTAAATTAGTCAAAGTGCTCACAAGGCCAGAGGTGGCTTACATTTGCTTCTTTTCCCTCAAACTCTGACTGAAGCAGACTAAATGGATTATGATTATCATAGACTCATAGAATGGTAAGGTTGGAAGGGACCTCAAGGATCATCTAGTTCCAATCCTCTGCCATAGGCAGGGACACCTCCCACTAGTAAATAGATTATGACTGACTACTGTCTTTTAAAGATGCTCTTTCTGAGTAGAATCATAGAATGATTTGGATTGGAAAAGACCTCCAAAAGTCATCCAGTCCAACCCCCTCTGCACTCAGTAGGGGCATCCTCAGCTTGATCAGATTGCCCAGAGCCCTGCTGAACCTCACTCTGAATATCTCCAGGGATGGAGCCCCAACCACCTTCCTGAGCAATCTGTTGCGGTGCTCCAGCACCCTCATAGGAAAGAAACTTGTTCCTAACATCCAAACTACATCTGCTCTTCTCTAGTTGGAACCCATTGCTCCTTGTCCTGTGACTGCAGGCCTTTGTGAACAGCTTCTCTGCATCCTTCCTGTAGGGCCCCTTCAGGTACTGGAAGGTTGCTATTAGGTCTCCCCAGAGCCTCCTCTTCTGCAGGCTGAACACCCGCAGCTCTCTCAGCCTGTCCTCGTAGCAGAGGTGTTCCAACCCCCTGTGGATGTATATATGCAGATGTATCTAACTGAGCTGTTTCAAGTTTTGGCAGTTTCATTTAGCTGAGCTTTGTGCCAATGTTTCCTTGGGTTTTAGTCCAGATGGGTTCACAACCCTAAATTTAACTCCACCTTTCAGGACTGAGCACATTTAAACTCTCGACTGAAATTGAAGGGAAATGACCCGCACTGGAGAGCCATATGAAACCACTTAGATCCAAAGCTTGAGTTGCCCCAGGTTTGTTTGAATTTTAGCCCAAACTTATGGATTAAAGCCACAAAGCTTACCTGCCTTTTGTCAGAGTAACCCAAGTTTCAACTAAAACCCAGACCCACATTCTTTGTAAGTATTGAAAATGCTGCCTACGGGAACAGCAGAGCCTGTACCCATTCTTTGGCACCACAATGGAGCAATTCAAACCTCTTGTTTTGTTTGATAGGAACAATGTCAGGGGTGGGGTGGGTGAGAGGTTGATTTCAGCTTCTTGTGGTAAATTCTGAAATGAAAACCCAGCCTGAATCAGAAATTTTTAATTGAAACAACAGGCCTTAAACCGTAAGGAAAGAAAAAACTCAGGCAGTGCGTTCTTCCCAGTTTGCTGTTTTAACCCTGAATAGCAAGCTGACTCATTTGGAATGAAAAGTGGATTAGGAAAATATATATATTGGATTTACAATCTCAGTGAGAATGTTCTCAGTGAGAGCTAATCTCATTACCAAGCCCTCCTCCTATAGTAGCTGTTGCCTTTCCCAAGTTTGGCTATAGACAGACTTAGCCTCTGCTCTTGTGCTCTTGCACTCATTCTCCACTGCAACTGAGGAAATAGGGGAAGGATTAATCAGCGGCAGATGCCACTGAGAGTTTCATTCTAGAATCAATATTCTTTCCCAGAGGAGGTGTGTGCTGCCTTAATCCCAAGTACAAATACAGGCTGGGTGGTGAATGGCTGAGAGCAGCCCTGAGGAAAAGGACCTTGGAGTCTGGGTTGATGAAAAGCTCAACATGAGCCTGCAGTGTGCACATGCAGCGCAGACAGCAACCAAGTGCTGGGCTGCATCAAGAGCAGTGTGGGCAGCAGGGCAAGGGAGGGGATTGTGCCCCTTTCCTCTGCTCTCATCAGACCCCATCTGAAGTCGTGTGTGCAGTTCTGGAGTCCCCAGCACAACAAGGACATGGAAGTGTTGGAGCGGGTGCAGAGGAGGCCATGAGGCTGATCAGAGGGCTGCAGCAGCTCTGCTATGAGGACAGGTTGAGAGAGTTGGGGCTCTGCAGCCTGGAAAAGAGAAGGCTTCCAGAAGACCTTCGAATAGCCTTCCAGTATCTGAAGGGGGCTACAGGAAGGCTGGGGAGGGACTATTGACTGTAAGGGTCCCAGAGCACTGGCACAGGTTGCCCAGAGAGTTTGTGGAGTCTCTTTCTCTGTAGCCTTTCAAGGCCTGTCTGGATGTGTTCCTGCGTGACCTGAGCTAGATTGTCTGGTCCTGTTCTGGTAGGGGGGTTGGACTTGATGATCTCTTTGGGTCCCTTCCCACCCCTAACATCCTGTGAGCCTGTGAATAACAAAAATATGAAAACTATGCTTCAGCCTTTGCCTGGTACAAGTGGATCTTTATGCCCACTAGAAGCTATTCATGAGCCCTTTGTGATGAGGTTTCAGACAGTCTTCCTGCATGTCTGAAGGGGCAATCATTCAGCCAGAGCTCTTCAGGCTACAGTTAGTGGCTGTTTACTGTATTGCCTGGCCCCAGAGAGCACCCTGGGAAGTTCTGTATCTATTAAGTGTTTTCCAGATCTGGGGTGAGATAATGACTCCGCTAAACCAATGGCAAATTTCCCAGTGTATTTGTGGGGCCAGGGCTCCACACCTTCAGTTCTCCATAGAACACTGAGACCTGACCATGTAAGATTTGAACTGTGCTTAAACTGAAATAAGATCTGCCTGTGACAGCTTTAATGCATATAATACCATAGTATGTTGCTGCCTAGTTCTGGCTCTCACATAAAACTCGTGGACAGATAATCTACAACCACTAAATTCTGCATTCCTTTTTGGTTTGGTACACCCTGGGACACTGTTAAGTGCATGGAATTGGCTGCTCTGGGATGAGATGGATTCCATGCTGGAGATACATGTGCTGCGTGTTAATTAAAGATTAACACACCTCCCTGGCAATTCAGTGTTGATAAAAAGCTGATTTTGGTGTCATCAGAGGGCCACAGAAGAGTTCTGAAAGCTGTTATCTCATAACAGGCTGGATAGGTTTTAGGACACTTTAAAGATGAGTTGGCTTCAGGCCCTAGAACGGTTATAACAATTTTCCTAAGCTCTTTACTACTCTTTTTTTTTTTTTTTTTTTTTTTTTTTTTTTTTTTTCACC
>VWZE01004271.1:463299-477921 GCA_013396675.1 Eubucco bourcierii
TTGGACTTGATGATCTTTGAGGTCTCTTCCAACCTTGGTGATGTTGTGACTGCATTTGAAGCTTCAGGGGAAAACTGAATAGGTATCCATGAGTGAGTTGAAGGAGTGCCATGTTGTAAGCATCTACACTACATTACGTTTTAGGGAGGCTACAAACTTCAATCTCTTCAGGTTTTATGATGTTACCTCTCATGCTGAGAGGTAAAGGAAAGAAAAAAATAGATTATGATAAACAAGAGACAAGCCATACAAATATAATTGGATCCTGAAATATCTTACCACGTCACTTATCAGCTCCTACTAATGTCAAAGGGATATCTGATTTTGTCATATCTGACATATGACAGTTTTGGCAGGAATGGACTCAGGTTTTCTCACTGAATCTGCTTTTGAGTGAACCCATTTAACATGATCACATTCATTATACCACTACATGGCTTTCAACTCTCCCACCCCACCCCCCACCCTCTTAACATACAACTAAATAAAATTCAGATGTCCCAAAAGTCTATGCTAAGCTCAAAGCCAACTGACTGTCCAACTGTATGAGAGCTAAATGCCAGTCAGGTTAGGTTTGTAGAGTGGCTGGGGTTTTTGGTCTTCAGTTTGTCACTCATTTCCCTTGTACTGATGGTAAATGTAAAAAAAAAAAAAAAAACAAACCAACAAACACCCAATCTGTTCTTGTTCATAAACTACACCAGAAATCCTATTGAAATCTAATAGAGTTCATGCTACTCATGACATGTTTATTTGAGGGCAAAAAAAGCTGCTGAAGGGTTGACTCGGTTGTGGGAATTCACGAGGCAGGAATTATAAAACCTGCAGGACTTTTATTTCCAGAAAGCTCCACCCACAACTCTGTATACAATGAATGAGATGGGGGTTCAGAAATTCAGCTGGAAAAAAAGCTTTCACAAGGGTGCTTCCAGGGAATTTAGTAATTCAAAGAAATCAGAAAAAGGTTTGCTATAAAAAATAGCTTTCCCAACTGATGAACGAAGGCTGCCTGGAGCCCCAGGGAACGTCTGAGCTACTCACGGCAGTGGAGTAGGAATTCAGAGGTAGTCCTTTGGCTCTTTGCCGGCAGTCTTTTGCGGGAGTGCTTTGAGGTGCAGGTCGTGGGGCAGCACAGGGTCAAGCTCAGACTGCTCCCAGCGTACTCACGATTACGGCAGAGGCAGGTCCCTTCAACAGGCAGGCAGGATCTGACGGTCCGACGCTGGCAGTCTGTGGCTGGCGGTTGCTCTTCAACCCCGACGTAGCAGTGTCCTCAAAGTCCCTCTCGAAGTCTCTCTTAAAGCCCCCCTAGGTAATGTGTCCCATTGCCATACATACATATGCTGGGGCGATTTGCTCTCCCCGTTCCAGCCTGCGGGGGTGGGGTAAGGTACTTAGCACCTACTCCTTCCACATTCCAAGCCCCTGGAACCACAGGCTGGGGGGAGCAGAATAGTTTCACACCCCATTCAAACCTCCCATGGGGCAGGGATTTGGGTGTGCCCCACCACAAGGCCTAGAGAATAAATCCGATGAGAAGCAATTGAGGGAGCTGAGGATGGTTAATGTGAGGAAGAGGAGGCTGAGGGGAGACCCCAGTGCTGTTTACAACTACCTGAAGGGACCTTGTGGAGAGGCTGCAGCGGGTCTCTTCTCACAGGTAGCTGGAGACAGAACAAGGGGGAATGGCTTCAAGCTGAGCCTAGGAAGGTTTAGATTGGGCATTAAGAAAAAAATTTTCACAGAGAGAATGGTCAGTGACTGGAATGAGCTGCCTAG
The DNA here is from genome assembly GCA_013396675.1 of Eubucco bourcierii. Lineage (NCBI taxonomy): Eukaryota > Metazoa > Chordata > Aves > Piciformes > Ramphastidae > Eubucco > Eubucco bourcierii. Next base: position 465,079 of record VWZE01004271.1, read on the forward strand.
GGAGGTGGTTGGAGTCCCCCACCCTGGATATGTTTAAGGGTGGTTTGAATGAGGAGCTTAGTGCTATGGTTTAAGATTAATCTTGTAGAGCAGTGTTTTAGGTAGGACTTGGTGACCCTGAGGGACTTTGCCAGCCTGCACGTTTCTGCATTTAGTCCTGCCCTTTTTACAGCTTTACAAGTCAGCAGTAAGAAGCAGCTAAACAGAGAGAAGCTCAACCAACACCTATGGTGATATCAAGCAAAAACATGGTTGCACAGAAATATGGTTGTTGCTAGAGTTGGTTGTAACCGGGGGGCCACCAGGCCCCCCGGCCTTTTAGATCACCGCCACCATTCACCCAGTGCACACCATGGGTACTCACCAGCGATGCCAGGTGGAGGAGGATCCCTCTGCCCAGTTGGGCAAGCTTGAGGCTTGCCTTCCTGGGGCTGATTATAAAGGGGAGTGTGCAAGGGAGGGCAAAGTGGTCACACCTGAGGTGGGAGGAGACTGCAACAGAGCCCAGGTGTTCTGGGTTTAGAGGGAAAAAGGGGTAAAATGGGTTGGGTGGGGTGGAAAAGGAGCAGATATGGTGTTCCACTGTGACCTGCTACAGGTGATCCTGATCTGGTAGGGGGATTGGATTCAATGATCTCTCAAGGTCTCATCCAGTCCCTAACATTCTGCGATTCTGTAATTGTCTCCTAACTCATTTGGCTTCAGTACTCAGGAAGATACTCTGGTAAATCTCATTTTGTACTATTGTTAGTTCTTACTGCAGATATTTCATTCCAAAGCTTCATGGAAATGTTTCTAGACAATAAGAAGCCTCACAATGCCTTTGTCTTTTAATGTTGAATAGGCCATTACATATAAACTGCAACGATTAATTAGAGGCACCACCCCTTTGCAAATCTATCTTTTCATTGTGGTCCTACACCAGCACCTGTGAATATTCTTTTCAGGTGGCTGGGATGCTACATCTTCACAAATGACTGAGAGAAGACCTCATTAAGGTTTATAAATATGCAAAGGGTGAGTGCCAGCAAGTGGGAGCCAGGTTCTGCCCTGTGACAGGACAAGGAGCAATGGTGCAAGTCAAAACCTTCCTGGATGTGTTCCTGTGTGATCTGGTCTAGGTAATCCTGCTCTGGCAGGGGAGGTTGGACTGGATGAGCTTTGGAGGTCCCTGACATTCTGTGATTCTGTGATATTTAACCATTTAAAAACCATCAGGACAGTGCTTACTCAGAACTGTCCTTCCCTTTAGCTTTCAAGCTAACCTTTCTAATATCTAGCAAGGAAAGTGGAACATTTTAGTTCCCATCTCCATACCCTCATTTGCCTGAGGAGGAGCTACCACCTGTCACACAGCCATCACCTAACCAAGCAAGTCCCTTGATTGGTATTTCCTAGGCAAAACAACCAATGACTAAATGAAATGTGTTTTTAGTTGTTAGAGGAGCACTCTAAAGAATCAAAACGTTTCCCTAGAAGGGGAGGAAAGAATGAGTTACAAGAGCCACTGAGAGCACTTGAGATTTTCCTGCGATCCCAGTGTTTTATTCTTCTCTAAGAGTTACTGTCTTTATGAGGAGATATTTACAGGGTGCCTGGTACTATAGATCTGTTTGCATAAAACTTGTATTTATAAAACTTCACTCAGGGGACAGGCAGTAAAGTTCATCAAGAATAATACAGAAGTGACTGAACTCTATCCTGCTTTGACTAACTGCCTTCCAAAATGATGTTTATTATGTCAGCTGAGCTCAAATCATGCAGTGTTGATGTCCACAGTATTAGGACAGTCCTCAACAGTGCTGTCCCTCGTGTCAACGACAAAATATTAGGGGAAGTCAGCAGTGATTTCCTATTCCACTTGAAGTCACTGAACCTTTTCATTGTGAGTTCTTTTGCCATGTAATGTGGGCCTCTAATAATCGGGACCTTGAAGTTTTGGAATAGATAGTATATATTGCATCCTCAGCAAGTTTCAGATGGCACCAAGCTGTGTGGCACAGTCGACTTGCTAGAGGGCAGGGATCCATCCAGAGGGACCTGGACAGGCTGTAGAGGTGTGCCCAGGCCAACCTCATGAAATTCAACAAGGCCAAGTGTAAGGTCCTGCACCTGGGTAGGCACAATCCCAAGCACAAATACAGGCTGGGTGGTGAGTGGCTGGAGAGCAGCCCTGAGGAAAAGGACCTTGGAGTCTGGGTTGATGAAAAGCTCAACATGAGCCTACAGTGTGCACATGCAGCTCAGACAGCAACCAAGCCCTGGGCTACATCAAGAGCAGTGTGGCCAACAGGGCAAGGGAGGGGATTCTGCTCCTTTACTCTGTTCTTGTCAAATCTCACCTGGAGTACTGTGTGCAGTTCTGGAGCCCTCAGCACAGGAAGGACATGGAAGTGTTGGAGCGGGTCCAGAGGAGGGCCACAAAGATGATCAGAGGGCTGGAGCAGCTCTCCTATGAGGACAGGCTGAGGGAGTTGGGGCTCTTCAGCCTGGAGAAGAGAAGGCTTCGAGGGGACCTGATAGTAGCCTTCCAGTATCTGAAGGGGGCCTACAGGAAGGCTGGGGAAGGATTATTTACAAGGTCCTGCAATGACAGGACAAGGGGCAATGGGCTTAAACTGGCAGAGGGGAGATTTAGACTGGATGTTAGGAGGAAGTTCTTTACAGTGAGGGTGGTGAGGCACTGGAACAGGTTGCCCAGGGAGGTTGTGGATGCTCCCTCCCTGGATGTGTTCAAGGCCAGATTGGATGAGGCCTTGAGTAACCTGTACTAGTGGGAGGTGTCCCTGCCTATGGCAAGGGGTTGGAACTAGATGATCCTTGAGGTCCCTTCCAACCTTACCATTCTATGATTCTATGATTTCAGAGCGCACACTCTTAATTTATCCCCTCTGACTTTCTTTCTTCTGTGCATCCAGCTTTGGAGAGCAAACTGAGAATAATGGTCCCTGTGAGAATAAATACACAGGGAAGAAATGACCAGTGCCATGATATAAATTCTGAGGAAATAAAGTGTTCTCTTATCTGTGTTTAAATAGCATTAGGGATGGGGTAGGGGAGGGGGAAGTGAGACAGCACATCAAACAAAGTCTGTGCAATGAAATACTGAACAACTGTTTGCTAATCCCCCGGAGTTCCTGTGATTCAGGGAGGGCTGAAGGAAAACAAAAATATCTGAGTAACCAACAGGAGCAGCAGAGCACACAAGGGGGCTGAAGTGAAGCTGTACAGAGAATCTCCCTCCTGGTATTTCCCATCTTCTGAGCACTATTGTTCTTCTAACGTTGTTTAAAAGTAGTGGGTGCACACATCCTGTGTGTATTCCTCACAGAGGGCTCTCCTGGTAGGGTTTTCTCATGAGAACTCCTCTTATTGCCGTGTGGAGAACCAGAGGAGAAATCCCAATGTTCTTAAAGTCATTTCAGGTTTGCTGCTGATTTCTACAGCGGATCAAATTTTGCCTCTAAGATTGCTAAGGGTCAAAAATACAACTGAAGGCAAGGAAAGGAAATGGTAGTAAAACATCAGCAGTAAACCTGTCTCGCAAATTTCATGTGGTTTTACAAGGATGTAGTTAATACATTAAGTTGTTGTTACCTAATTAGGTGACTTTTACTGTGTCATCAAACAGAAAAGTGATACCAAATGGCATGTGCATAGGAGTGCATGGGAGAGTGGAGACGATGGTAAGAGGGCAGAAAGCAGTCACCTCCTGAGGTGTGATTTCAGTATGGGAGCACTGACTCTCTGAATGCAAACAGATTTATAAGGAGGAAATAATTAAGGAATAATGATTAGTAAGAAGTTACTAAGGTTTTGTCTTTATGGAATAAACTGAATACATTCAAACTCATCCATGCAATTCTGTTCTAAATAATACCTGCATTAATACTGTGGCTTAGGTGTCCACTTTCTCCGTAGTACTGTGGCTTAGGTCTCTGCTTTCTTCAAGACTCATACCAAAACAACTATGGAACCATCCCTTGAGGTTTCTCTCAGTCATTTTCATAAAGCATAAACTAGGCTGGCTCTTGTGGAGGGAAAGTGTCCTGTCATTATTTAAACTGGATTCTTGTAAGTCCCTACAGGAAGGCTGGGGAGGGACTATTGACAAGGTCTTGCAATGCCAGGACAAGGGGCAATGGGTTTGAACTGGCACAGGGAAGATTTAGACTGGATGTTAGGAGGAAGTTGTTTACAGTGAGGGTGGCGAGACACTGGCACAGGTTGCCCAGGGAGGTTGTGGCTGCTCCCTCCCTGGAGGTGTCCAAGGCTAAGTTGGATGAGTCCTTGAGTGAGCTGTACTAGTGGGAGGTGTCCCTGCCTATGGCAGGGGGTTGGAACTAGATGATCTTTGAGGTCCCTTCCAACATTACTATTCTATGATTCTATGATCATTTCTATTCCCACTCCCACTGCAGTCACATCAGTGGAAAAAGGATTGGACACAGCAGTAAAATACTAATCAATTTAGCAAGGATGGGAGGTAAACACTGAGCAGATCTTTAATGAAGTGAGCACTATTTTTAATACTCTGCTTCATCATCAAAAGCTCTTACATCCATTGAAAAATGTGCCAGTGTAGCCCTCAGAACACACAGATTCAATCTGTGACAGAGTGTGGGAATACACGGGACCCGTGGTAGCGATGAATGCCTGCAACGTGCCGCAAGAACTCAGTTAGATGACTGATGTGAGGAGAGGCTCAGGAAGAATGAGGTGCCAGTGATGGCAAACCAAACTGAGCAACCCTGGATACCCACTCTGCTCTCTCCCTCTCTGCTGGCAGTACCTCATCTTCAGTAAGCAGAGTTTCATTTCCAGGCACAGCTGCAGCAGTTGTGACCTCAAGGAGACTCAGGTTAATACAGCTCCAGAAGGTGAAGGGTGGATCCTGAAAAGCCCCAGGTGCTGTCCCTATCAGCTTCATTAAGCCCCTCTCAGTACATGGGAAGGCAAGGCAAGCTCTTTGGGGGTATCTCCCTGCCAAGGACAGCACTGTGCTAAAAGCTGTTGCTTTAAAAATCGATCCAATAAGAAGATATGACCATTCACTCTTCACTTAACTGTCCTGCCCAAAGGACACATAGACAAGAGTGGAACTCAGTAACCAACCTCGATGTCAAGGTGGGCAATTCCTGCCCCCTTGCCTGCCACTGCCTGTTGCCTGAAACAGATGTCAGTTTAGTTTTTAGGTAACCTAAACCCTTCCTTGTAGCCATCTCCTCCCACAGTAGCTCTGCTTCAGTGCAAAGGGTGCCCTCAGTGAAACTAGAGACTCGTGGTGCCCTGCGGGGTGGCCATACATCACCCGGGTGGCAGGAGAGCTGCTTTATACTAACAGACTGTCTGTCCTTGGAGAGGGCTCTGCTTTGTGCCTCGGCAGATTAACTCCACTCATAGGTGGCTACAACAAATCACAGGAAGGGATTTTAATGTCATAACAGCTCTGGAAGTAGCAGCTATTTTCTGCTGGCAACGCTGCTGTCTGAGACAGGGTAGGGAAAGTGCAGGCGCAGTGGTGGCAAGAGAACATCTTGAGCTGGCATTTCTAAACCTTGCTGATGACTTTGGGAAAGCTTTCTCCAAGCTGAATAAAAATAATTTGGTTAATACTGCTATTCTCAAATGACCCAGAAAAGCTGTGGTGATTTCAACCACTTATTTGCACAGGACTTTTTTTTATAAGACCTCTGGTTTTTTTATCTTCTTTTGGAGCTGAGCTCTTGCTAGAGAAAAAGAAGGCTGAAAGGAGACCTTAGCATTCTCTAAAAGTACCTGAATGAAAGTTGTAGCAATGTGAGGGTTGATCTTTTCTCCAAAGTAACAAGCAAGAGAATAAATGGAAAGAGCCTCAAGTTGCACCAGGGGAGGTCTGATTGGAAATTTATTCACCAGAAGGGTTGTCAAGAGTTACAATGGGCTGCTCAGGGCAGTGGTGGAGTCACTGTCTCTGGAGACATTGAAAAGACCTCTAGATGTGCTTACAGATACAGTTTAGTGGTGACTTGGTAGTGTCAGGTTAGCAGTTTGACTTTATGGTCTTAAACACCTTTTCCAAACAGAATAATTCTGTGATTCTATAGTGGAGAAAAGTCTCAGTGGTTATCTACTGCTGTGTGTCTACTGGGACAGCAGAAAAGAGCAACAAAAGACCACTTTATTTTTAGCAAAAATGAGTGAAAAACATGAAAGGAAGCTCTCCATAGACAGGCTACTTAAAAGTTGGACTAAAAGTCTAGGTTAGAAAAGTCAGATATTAACCACCTCCTATTCTGCAATGATTCCTCTATGAGACATTCATAGGGAGGAATAAAGCCAAGCCCTTTTATTAAAAAGAAATGTACTTATAGCCTGTCCCAGTTTGGGAACTATAGGGTTAAAAAAGACTTCTGGGGACTTGGAGATTGTTATTCAATCCCATAATTCTGCTATCTCTTCATAAGCTCAGGGCAAGGCCAGCTTGTTCTCCTTTCCTCCCCCCCCAGCCTTGTGTCGGGCAGCAGCTGCCTTATTGGGACAAACACGTAAGGACAGGTCTGGTTTGGGGCCTCCAGAGGCTGTGCTTAGGCCTCCTGAATGGCAAAGGCATGGCAGTGGGGGGAGGATTGGAGCACTGGGGATGATAGTTTTGGGTTGGGGGAAAATTCAGGGGGTTTCCTTATGGATTCTGTATCTGCTTTGTAATTTCTCTCTGTAACACTCTCTGCAATATAATTTTGGGTTTTTTTTCTCCAATTCATTGGAGAGCTTTACTCTGTCAGCTCTTTAAACCCACGACACAACCATTTCTCAATCTTTAGTAGCTGCCCTGCTATGTCATATTATGATCTAGGAGACTCACCATGGCTTTGTGGAAAAACATTTGTCAAACACAGTCTGCTGCTTCTTTCGATCGGGTTTCAAATACGCTCAGAGTGTTTCATTTTCCAAGGCACATTTCCTTTTGTTTTTAGAATGATTCACTTCTCTCTCCTATTTCTTAATTAAAATGTGAAATTTTTTGTCTTTTTTTTTATTTTTCTTATTCCAGTTACAGTCATGACGTTATGTAGGAGGGAAGAGTGCTAACAACTGATCTGTGACTGTGGCGTGCTACACGCTTCACCCTTTCGCTGCCTAATTTCTAGTGGCACCACTGGGCCCCAAATGTTATGTCATACAAATAAGCAGAATGGCCATAATAGCCAATTAAAAGTTTCTGTCAGCATATTTTTAGTCAATTAGTGATTTTTTTTTTTTTTTAATGAGCTCCTGCTTTCAAAAAGAACAGAATATACTGGCACAAAGAAATTAGCAGTAGCATATTTTAGCCGTGTTAGACAGAGAAGCAGAAAAGGACTCAGATGGGGAAAGGGAAGGAATTGTTAAGATGAACTAAAAGAGGCAAGCAGCTGGTTGCACAACTTTGGTTTTGGTTTTGACAGAGAAGACAAACAGGTTATTAATTCTATGGAGACATTTATTTTTCTTAAAAGACTTTTATGATAGCTGCCTTCGGGAGCATGAAGATCCTTTATCCCCCAGTTAAACTGTAAACGTAATGCTGAAAGTAGACTTGAATGGGAAGGAGGGAAGAGCTTGTGTGCATGAAGGCTGGGGTCAGAGTGGCTGGAGAGTAGCCAAACAGAAAGGGATCTGGGGGTGCTGATTGATACCCACCTAAACATGAGCCAGCAGTGTGCCCAGGTGGCCAAGAAGGCCAATGGCATCCTGGCCTGCATCTGCAATAGTGTGGCCAGCAGGAGCAGGGAGGTCATTCTCCCCCTGGACTCTGCACTGCTTAGGCCACACCTTGAGGACTGTGTCCAGTCCTGGGCCCCTCCATTGAAGAAGGACATTGAGGTGCTTGAGCATGTCCAGAGAAGGGCAATGAGGCTGGGGAGAGGCCTTGAGCACAGCCCTATGGAGAGAGGCTGAGGGAGCTGGGATTGGTTAGCCTGGAGAAGAGGAGGCTCAGGGCAGACCTTCTTGCTGTCTACAGCTACCTGAAAGGTGGTTGTAGCCAGGAGGGGGTTGCTTTCTTCCATCAGGCAAGCAGCACCAGAATAAGAGGACACAGTCTCAAGCTGTGCCAGGGGAAGTTTAGGCTGGAGGTGAGGAGAAAGTTGTTGACTGAGAGAGTCATTGACTACTGGAATGGGCTGCCCAAGGAGGTGGTGGAGCCACCGTCCTTGGAGGTGTTCAAGGCGGGTTTGGACATGGCACTTGGTGCCATGGTCTGGTCTTGAGGGCTGTGGGAATGGATTGGACTTGATGATCTTTGAGGTCTCTTCCAACCTTGGTGATAATGTGACACTGTGAAGAGAGCTGCTGCTGAAAGAGACACCAAGTCCTGTGGTACATGTTTGTTTCTGGATTTCCTTGAGTGCAGACGAAACTCTTTCTCGAAGCAAAATGATCTGTAGTTCCTCTTGGGCACGGGATTTATGTTAGGGGCTACACAAAGGGCAAGTGCATTAGTTTGTAAATGTCACAGCGTGGCAGACTTGGGAAAGGAGAATTAAACTCCAAGAACAAAGCTGTCCTAATGCCACATGACACAAAGCTCAACAAAAGACTATCTTGACAGGTAGGGGGTGGAGAAGGAGGGGGGAAGAAAAAAAAATAAATCCCATAGCCTACCTGTCTCAGCAGGAGCACATAAGTAATTCAGTGTGAGGTTTGCAGGGGAAAAGACTCAAAGTTTGAAGAAGGGGCACAAAAGCAGCTATGTTGTTTTCTAACACATGGTGTTTGTGTTAATTCTGTGGTTCCTTCAGTGCAGTATCTGGCATAAATGATACCCTGAGAAATATTTTCTGGTTTTCAATGGTATCTGACATGCAGAAGTGCGAGGCTGCGTGAAGATAATTCAATCAGTCAGCAAATCCTGTTGTCTCTCACTTTGTAAATTCAGCATTCATCTAATGGCAATTTGTGGCAAAAGGCCCAAAACAAGGATTACAGCGGAGGAATTTTGTGTTTGAGAGTCAAGGGAAGGAACTTTGGTTTGCAAAGACTCCTCTGAGAGTTGTGTTGGAGGAGGAGGGGGTGGGGAAATTGCATTAGCTTCTCCTTCATATTACTTCCAAAATTTCCACTTTCTGGTGTGTCTAAAATAATGGTAGTGTAGCATTTAAATCAATGGTTGCTGTTCAGAGTCTTTTCCTTCTGCCTTCTGTGACTGCACGAAGCCATAGCTCTATAACCAGATTATACATACTCATTGTGTTGTCCACAGCAACTCCTCAAACAGTCTCCCCTTTGTAGCTTGGCTACGTTACAATAATCAGGTTGAGAGCTGTATGAGACAATGTTAGATACTGTAAGTACTGATATTAAGAAACCTAAAAAAGTTATGACTTCAGGATGAATTAAAGTTATAAATGACTACCAGCATCTTTCTCACTCCTTGCTGAAGTATATACCTTGCTGTTGTGAGTATAAAAGGCCACAGGCATATTTAGAACAGCTTTTGAAAAATGAATGATTAAATATTCATCAGGACTTTCATTTGTGTGCATGCAGAAGACTTTCAGTGCCAAAAACTCCCAGGCATGAGTTTTGTCTTTTTTTTTTTTTTTCCCCTCTGTATTCCTGGTTGCACTTCATAAAACTTGAAGCATTAGTCTCCCTGCTGTAAACAAAGTAATGGGTCTTAAAGAGGTTGGGTTAAATGTGGAGAGAAGGTTTGGGAAAAGGGAGTTGCTATGCAGTCTATCATGAGCTCCAGAGACTAAGAGCTGGGTGAACCACAACAACTGTTCAGATGCTTCAACACTTATCAGGACAACCCATTGGAGAATCACAGAGTCACAGAAACATTCCGGTTGTAAAAACTCCCCAGGATCACCAAGTCCCACTGATATCCCTACTCTACAAGGTGCACCCTTAAACCATATCCCCAAGCACCACATCCAAATGATTTTAAAACACATCCAGGGTTGGTGACTCCACCACCTCCCTGGGCAGCACATTCCAGCACATTCCTGACCACTCTTGCTGGGAAAAAATGTTTCCTAATGTCCAGTTTAAACCTGCCCAATCATGGCTTGAAGCTGTTCCCTCTTGTTCTATAACTATTTTGTTCTGTCTTGTTTTGTTCCCATCTTGTTCTATCACTGGGAAGAGCCCAGCAGCAGTCTCTTCACAATGTCCTTTCAGGTAGCTGTAGACACCAATGAAGTCTCCCCTCAGCCTCCTCTATTTCACACTAACCATCCCCAGCTCCCTCAGTTGCTTTTCATCAGATTTATCCTCCAGGCCCTTCCCCAGCTTTGTTGCCCTCCTCTGCGCTCACTCCAGCACCTCCACACTCCTCTTGTAATGAAGTGCCCAACACTTGAGGTGTGGCCTCACCAGAGCAGAGTCCAAGGGAACAATCAACTCCCTGTTCCTGCTGGACACAGCATTTCTAATATAAGACAGGATGCCATTGGCTTTCCTTGCCACCTGGGCACACTGCTGGCTCATATTGACTAGTTTGTCTATGACAACTGCTAGATTCCTTCCTGCCAGACAGCTTGGGTGATAATGAATAGGTAATCAACTGCAGCTTCACAACCCAGAACTTTCCCTTTTTAAAACTATTCCTCATTTCACTTCCTTATAGAACAAGGCTAACTTGACAGTCTATAAAAATATTTCTATTTGTCTGAGCAGCCTTTACTGACCTAAGCAGCAGGCAGCATGATAGCAAACCAGGGTTATTCCAAAGGTGTTTTTGAGTCTCCAGAGAGCAGTTTGCAGCTTTCCAAACTCTCTCTGCTCCTGTTGTCACCCTGCAGAGAATGGTGTCCAAGACAGCTGCACAGGTGGGGTCTACCTCCCACTAAACAGCCTGTTTAACTACAGTTCATGCCTCCGAGGGCTGCAGCACCGCTCCCACAAAGAAAGGCTGAGAGAGTTGGGGTTGCTCAGCCTGGAGAAGAGAAGGCTCTAGGGAAACTTTATTGTAGATTTTCAGTACTTAACGGAGCCTGCCAGAAAGAGGAGAGCAGTGAAAGAGCAAGGGGTAATTGCTGTAAACTAAAAGAGGAGACATTTAGACCAGATATAAAGAGAGTTTTTTTTATTTTGTTTTTTTTTGTTTGTTTGTTTAAAAGCAATGAAGGAAAATTCTGTTCTTCAAGTGTGGAAGAACTAAACTCTGAGCCTAGATGAGAGATACATTGAAAGCATTGAAGGAAAATTATGTTCTTCAAGTGTGAAGAAGTTAAACTCTGAGCCTAAATGAGAGATCCATTGAAAGTAACAAAGGAAAATTCTGTTCTTCAAGTGAGGAAGAACTAAACTCTGAGCCTAAATGAGAGATCCATTGAAAGCATTGAAGGAAAGTTCTGTTCTTCAAGTGTGGAGAAGTTAAACTCTGAGCCTAAATGAGAGATCCATTGAAAGCATTGAAGGAAAATTATGTTCTTCAAGTGTGGAGAAGTTAAACTCTGAGCCTAAATGAGAGATCCATTGAAAGCAACAAAGGAAAATTCTGTTCTTCAAGTGAGGAAGAACTAAACTCTGAGCCTAAATGAGAGATCCATTGAAAGCATTGAAGGAAAGTTCTGTTCTTCAAGTGTGGAGAAGTTAAACTCTGAGCCTAAATGAGAGATCCATTGAAAGCAACAAAGGAAAATTCTGTTCTTCCAGTGTGGAAAAATTAAACTCTGAGCCTAAATGAGAGATCCATTGAAAGCTCTGAAGGACAAATATGTTCAAGTGTGGAAAAATTAGTTAAAATCTGAGCCTAAAATATACTTCTAGGTGGTGGTTTGTTGGTATTTATTCATTTGTTTGTTTATTTCCTTCAAATATTTTATTTATTGTTTTGTTGTGTGCTAGGCATCCATTAACTGGCAGAAGGACTCCTTAATAGCTTTCTTTTCTCATGCTCCTACAATGCCTGTCTGAATCACGCTCCTACACCCTGCTTTGTATTGCCAGTGGCACAGATTCGTTCCAACTCATCCTATCAGTTTATCGCTTTCTGCTGCCCAACTTTAAAGTCTCTTATTTGTTATTGTAGTCTACATGTTCTTAGAACCCACAATAAAAAAAAAAATAAAAAAAAAAGAACATTTGGTGGTGTTTAGCTTGTTTAGAAATTAGATAAGATCTAGAAAAACATAACTCTGGTTTTAAAGGGGAAAAAAACAACCCAAGGGCGACCAAAAGCAAGAATGTGTAACTGAGGGCACCGCTGGGTGAGTTTGGGCTTGCTTAGGAAATGGTATTGGAGTCTGTTCTCAACTCAACAGAGTGGCCACCACCTTTTTACAAAAGCAAGGCTATTGCCTCTAACCTCTTAAAGCAAATAAACTCCAGAAAATCACTGATATTTAGTGATTCCCATTGATGTTGTTTTTAAAGTACCCTTAGATTTGGAAGGCTGATTGAGGAAAGCAAACAATAAGTACAGTTGAGATCTTTTACAAAATCATTACTATTTCCTCTAACCTCTTAAAGCAAATAAACTCCAGAAAATCATAGATATTTAGTGATGCCCATTGCTCTTTTTTTTGTTTGTTTGTTTGTTTAAGGTACCCTTAGAAGGCTGATTGAGGGTAGCAAACAATAGGTACAGTTGAGGTCCTCTAAGGAATTTCCCAGTGCCAACCAACAAAATAACAGTTCAAATCACATTACTTTTACACAAAAATCTTACTCAACAGCCAGCACAGCAACAACAGTAGTGCTGCAGTAAGTTTTAAACCCAACATTAGTGGTCACCACCTCTTTACAAAAGCATGGCTGCATCAAGAGCAGTGTGGGCAGCAGAGCAAGGGAGGTGATTGTGCCCCTTTTGCTTTGCTCTCCTCAGACCCCACCTGGAGTCCTGTGTGCAGTTCTGGAGCCTCCAGCACAGGA
>VWZE01004273.1:578-61329 GCA_013396675.1 Eubucco bourcierii
CTGGCAGAGGGGAGATTTAGACTGGATGTTAGGAGGAAGTTCTTTACAGTGAGGGTGGTGAGGCACTGGAACAAGTTGCTCAGGGAAGTTGTGGCTGCTCCCTCTCTGGCTGTGTTCAAGGCCAGGTTGGACGAGGCCTTGAGTGACCTGTACTAGCGGGAGGTGCCCCTGCCTATGGCAGGGGTTTGGAACTAGATGATCCTTGAGGTCCCTTCCAACCTTACTATTCTAGGATTCTATAAATGTAGTACAATTGTAGGCACTCCTGCATTACAAATAAACAGCAATAAAAATATTAATCCCTGAAATAAATCCAAAGTGTGATAAGGATTAAGCCCAAATGCAGCAATTTACAAGCCAAAAGGTTAATTAAAGTGGAAATCCTATCAAGCTAGTCAGCATTGATTCTCATGATCCAAGTGAAAATTCTGTGTAGATAATAGAAGTAAAATCTCCGTTTACTGTAAATGCTGAGGAAGTTCACTAAGACCTTAAATTATTTCTGCAGGCAGCTCAAAGCATGAAGACAAAACACTTAGCACTGTCCTTCAGATCACCAAGAACTGGAGTAACTGTCTACTCATTCTGCAAGACCCTGTGGAGAATCTGATTTATATACATGCCAGAAGGGCTAAACTACAAATGTGTGAAATTTCCTTCTAATCCCATCCTTGTTACAATAAATAGTATTCATTATATTATTAATATTCTCATTATTAATGTTGGTTAGAGTTCTCTCCATTTCTTGCTGTTAAGATGTGCTACTCTTCTGTGCAAACTATTCTCATTAAAACCATGATCCCTTTTTTATTGTCTATTCTTTTCCACTGTCCTCATATTTTCAGTCCATTTCTTATACTGTTTTCCTTTCTGAAATCTGCTAAATTCTGGGATTTAAGGAGTCTGTTAATTCCTTTTCTTCTTCTGACAGTTTATTCATCTCAGAGAGGATGTCTAAGAAATGCACCAACACAGAATCTCAAATTCTGAGCTTTCTCCTCTTGTTTTGCTGTCATTAAGCATCCATTAGAAAGATGTCCACTTTTTTATAATTTTCCTTATTTATCTAAAAGTAAATAAAAATCACTTTTAAAAGCATTTTTTTTGGTAAGATTTATTTCCAAAGAACAAGAGTTGTCATTTTTTCCTGCATGAAAAATAAGAGGGAAAAGATGGGAACCAAAGACGTGTCAAAACTTAGAGAATAGTAGTGTAAAAAACTTTACTCAAACCAAAAATGCACTGCCAGCAGAGAAGTGCCTCTGCAAAGTTCACACTCCAGAGAAGGAATGAATATTTCTCTGGTTTTCTTTTCCAGCCAAAGGAAGATGGTGAAGGGGTTGGAGCATGTGCCCTATGAGGAGAGACTGAGGGACCTAGGGCTTTTTGGTCTGGTCAAGAGAAGACTTAGAAGGGATCTAATCAATGTTTAAAAATATAGGAGGGCTGAAGGTCAAGAGGGAGGGGAAAAAACTCTTCTCAGTTGTGCCCTGCGATAGGACAAGAGGTAATGGATATAAACTACAGCATGGGAAGTTCCTCCTAAACATCTTTATGGAAGGGGTCATGGAGCACTGAAACAGTCTCCTAAGAAAGGTTGTGGAGTCTCCTTCTCTGGAGTCTTTCAAGGCCCATCTGGATGTGTTCCTCTATGACCTGAGCTAGATACTATGATCCTGCTCTGGCAGGATAGTTGGACTCAATGATCTCTTCCAATCCTTAACATCCTGTGATCTTGTGAGCCTATAATAAAAGCTGCCCTCAATTAAAAACATCTCTTTTTTCACTGGTTCATACAAATGCTTTCATCTTTCTCATCTCTCATGGATTTATAAGATTTTACTGGAGTTGAGAGCTTCTGTGGTTCTAAAACATTACCTTTACTTTTGATAGAATCATAGAATCATAGAATGGTAAGGTTGGAAGGACCTCAAAGATCATCCAGTNTAGTCCCTCCCCAGCCTTTCTGTAGCCCACTTCAGATACTAGAAGGTTACTCTAAGGTCTCCTGGAAGCCTTCTCTTCTCCAGGCTGAAAAGCCCCAACTCTCTCAGCCTGTCCTCAGAGCAGAGCTGCTGCAGCCCTCTGATCAACTTCAAGGCCTTCTCTGGACCCGCTCCAACAGTTCCATGTCCTTCCTGTGCTGGGGACTCCAGAACTGCACACAGTTGATATCTAGCACGATCTAGTAATAAAAACACGTTTTGAATATTTGTGACAAAATGTGAAACTATAAACATGTACTTAGCTTCCTTAATTGCATAAATATTTGCTTCCTAGATTGTTGTTTCTTTGTTTGCTTGTGTTGTATTTGCCTAAAATGTTGCGTATAGGAAGTATGGAGTACATGGTGATAAATGAGAAAAATAATCATTAGTCTTTCTCCATCTTCCCTGGGAATAAGTAAGTTTCAAATGTACACTGTGACTTCATGTTTATGTACTCTTTTAGGTAAATTTATAAAACTTAAAACTGAGCATCAGGCTCATTGCTATGTGAAATATGACTACAGCTGTACAAAAATGTGTGAGAAAGTGGTGTGACTATCACAGTTGATACTGGATACAATCACTTGTATTTTGCCAGGGGTAATTCCCTAACAACATTTTTGTAAAGATACTTATGGGGACATGTTAGGAACTTAAATGAGACTTCAGAGTGACAGCAGCAAAATCAGTCACAGAAGGGAGACAGAGTAGAATCCTAGAATCACATTATCACAGCTTCACAGCATCACAGAATCAGTCAGGGTTGGAAGGGACGACAAAGATCATCTAATTCCAACCACACTCACACTAGATCAGCCTGGCCACAGCCTCATCCAGCCTAGCCTTAAACACCTCCAGGGATGGGGCTTCCACCACCTCCCTGGGCAACCCCTTTCAGGCTCTCACCACCCTCATGGTAAAGAACTTTTTCCTAACATCCAGTCTGCATCTACCCATTTCTGGCTTTCTTCTGTTCCCCCCAGTCCTATCGCCTACCTGACAGCCTAAAAAGTCCCTCTGCAGCTTTCTTGTAGGCCCCCTTAAGATACTGAAAGGCCACAATAAGATCACCTTGGAGCCTTCTCCTTTCCAGCCCAAACTCCCTCAGTCTCTCCTCATAGGAGAGGAGCTCCAGCCCTCTGCTCACCCTTGTGGCCCTTCTCTGGACACCTTCCAGCACATCCATAGCCCTCCTGCAACAGGGGCTCCAGAACTGGACGCAGTAGTGTAGCCTGTCACATTAAGGATTTTATGAGAGTTAGTGCTAATTGCAACTTAGAAATTCTCTGTCTTGGAGACAGGATAAACAAAAATACAAATTTCATTCTGCTTGGTAATTAAGTTTCTATGTGTATACTCTGGAGCTGTACAATTACAAGTTGTGTGGAAAAGCCTTCATTGAAAGAGTCAGTGTGGTTTGCTTCCCTGAGGAAGACAAGGAACTGATGAATCATTTGTTGATCTACATCAGAATTTGAAGATTACTTCATTTTAATAGTATAATTTTAAAATAAAAAGAAGCATTATTCTGTATGGATAGCTTTTGTTTCGTTCTTACACAAACCAGATAATTGTTTTTATGCTAATCACTAACTTTTTAGCAGGGAGGAAAGTCAGAGGAAGAGAGAAAGGCAACAAAGAATTCTGTCAGATGCTGACATTGAATATGTTATATATTGTTATATGCATACATTCATGTGACATATGAATATTCATTATTCCATTGAATATATTGAAAAACATATTCATTGCTGTGGTAGGAAAGTTCAATCAAACAAGGGGTAGTTTTGTGGGTTTTTTTAGGAGATGGAAGTGCTACTTGCTTAAAAATAAGAAACTAGCTTACTTCAGAGGGCTACTTGCAAAGCTAGAAGGTCCAGACTGAATATGGCATCCAGACTGAATACAGCAAAAAGTAATCAACAGAATAACTCAGTTTCTAGAGAAATTTAGACTTTGTGATTGACTGGCCAAAGACAGTCCATAAAAAGAAGCAGCAGTTATTACACACATCTACATTTCTGACTACACTCAAGGAGAGCAGAGAATCTTCTTGATTCCTTACACACATCGAAAACATTCCTACCCACATAGTAAAAAGACTGCAAAGCATGGTCAGCTAAATTCTTCTAAAGTTCTTAAATGTAGATGCTGCTTTTGTATGAATCTTATAAACCTCCTATTCATATATAAATATATGTCTTATTGATCTCTTACTCATATGTTTCTTATAAATCCCTTACATGTAATGTTTGTTTCACAAGCCCTCTGAGGGAGCTGGGGGTGTGCAGCCTACAGAAGAGAAGGCTCAGGGTAGACCTCATTGCTGTCTACAACTACCAGAAAGGAGGTTGTAGCCAGGTGGGGTTGGGCTCTTCTCCCAAGAAACAAGCAACAGAACAAGGGGACACAGTGTCAAGTTGTGCCAGGGGAGGTCTAGGCTAGATGTTAGGAGGAAGTTCTTCACAGAGAGAGTGATTGGCATTGGAATGGGCTGCCCAAGGAGGTGGTGGAGTCTCTGTCCCTAGAGGTGTTCAAGAGAAGCCTGGATGGGGCACTTAGTGCTATGGTCTGATTGATTGGTTAGGACTGGGTCCAACCTGGCTGATTATATGATTCTATAATTCTATGATTCTCTTCAGGTTTTGGTTTGGTTTTGGTTTGTTTGGGTTTTGGGGTTTTTTTTTGAGATGAACTTCAGTTGTTTCCTCCATGTTGAATGACATGCTAGAGCTCCTCTGGGTCAGTAGATGCATTCTCTGAAAACCAGCATCTGATTCTGTCTCCTGACAATTACAGAGTAGAAAAAACCACAATTATGAGAAAAAGGAGCCCTAGCAAGAATGTGTATCAAGGCTGACACACAGTAAAAAGACCATAAGATCACAGTTGGTAGAGAGAGGGAATCAAGTAATTAATTTGCAGAAGATTAAAATGACTAATCTGACACTTGCAAAGAAAACATTGTTCTGTCATTTATGCTGTCAAAATGTGCTTGATGCCTCATAGATGGTTCTTACAAGTTTACTGACCTATGCCAAATATTATGCTTTTACATATCATCAGTATAGAAAATCAGCATACATTTCTTACTAACTTTTCTTGGATGAGAAATTGTGCAAATTAAGAAAATCCTATTTTTCTCAGAAGCTGGTTGAACAGAACTTTTGGATCTGCCAGTTCTGGTAGGTATGGGAAATGAGCAGTTATAATATTAAGAGATCATGTAGGAACACTTGATATTTAAGCAAGGTTATGGGATAAAATTTTCATAATAATAATTCAATGGAAACCTGTAGTGCAATCCAGTGAGATAATGAGGATGATGAGAGGGTAAAGCCAGGCAGATGACTAATTTTCTTTAAATAATCACCTACATTGTCCTTTGTATTAATTTTGTAGCCCTGTTCTGAGAAGGGACAAACTGAATTTCTTATAGGAAAGCAGAACCCATTTTAAAGAGAAAAATATGAAATATAGGGGAGTTGTTTGGTTGGGTTTTGTTTCTTTTTCTGCTATTAGGTTTTCCAGCAATATGTAAAGCTTCCATGAGTAAAAACATCATTCTTTCGAGGCAGAAGATACTACTAAATATTTCTTCAGGTTACTTTACCTTTATTTCCATTTGTACTTCTACCATTTTTGTTTAAGTTTTATTTTGCAGTCTGTCACACATTTTACTCACTGTGGTGGGTTAATCTCATCTGGCAGCCAAGTTTCTACTCAGTTTCTCTCTGATCTCTCCTGAACACAACGAAAGGAGAAAATAAGATGAAAAAACTTGGTGGTCAAGACCAAGACATGAAAATTGGTTATAAATCACTGTTGTAAGCAATACAGAAAATTTGGTTATTTTCATTTAGAAATCATAGAATGCCAGGGGCTGGAAGGGACCTCAAAAGATCATCTGGTCCAGTTCCCTGCCAGAGAGGATCACTTAGAGCAGATCACACTGGAAAGCATCCAGATGGTTCTTGAATATCTCCAAAGAGAGATATCCACAACCTCCCTGGGCAGCCTGTTTCAGTGCTCTGTCACCCTCACTGTGAAAAAAATTCTTTCTCTGGTTCACATGGAACCTCCTATCCCTCGACTTCCACCCATTGCCCCTTGTCCTGTCACTGGGCATCACCAAGAAGAGGCTGGCTCCAGCCTAGTGGCACTCACCCCTTACATGTTTATAAACATTAATCAGGTCACCCCTTAGTCTCCTCCTCTCCAAGCTAACAAGCCTCAGCACCCTCAGGCTCTCCTCATAAGGAAGATGTTCAACTTGCTTAATAATTTTTGTGGCTCTGTGCTGGACTCTCTCAAGCAGCTCCCTGTCCTTCTTGAGCTGGGGGGGGCCAGAACTGGACAAAATACTCCAGATGTGGCCTCACCAGGGCAGAGCAGAGGGGCAGGAGAACCTCCCTCAACCTACTAAGCACAGCCCTTCTAATACACCCCAGAATGGCATTGGCCTTCCTTGGTACAAGAACACGCTGCTGGCTCATGGCCATCCTTCCATCCTTCCATCCACCAGGACTCCCATGTCTCTCTCCCTTTCACTGATCTCCAGCAGGTCAATCTCCAACCTATAGTGATACATGGGATTGTTCTTTCCCAGGTGCACAACTCTACACTTGCATCTGTTGAACTTCATTGAATTTCTCCCTGCCCAACACTCCAGCCTAAGTCTCCCTGAATGGCAGCACAGGTCTCCAGTGTGGCAGCCACTCACCCAGCTTGGTGTCATCAGCAAACCTGCTGACAGTGCACTCCATGCCCTCATCCACATCACTAATGAATACACTGAATAATACTGGCCCCACTACCGACCCCTGAGGAACTCCATTAGTTACAGACCCAGAGTGGCATGTTAAGAAATAGAAATAGAGTGGTATGACAGAAACAAGGACAAAAACCAATACCATTTCTAAAAAATAATACGATTTCTCCCCACTCCCTTATTTTTGCAGCCTCCGTCATTCCCAGTTCCTATTCTGAACAGAACAGGAAAGACAAGGAATGGGGATTGCAGTCAGAAGAGGTTGGATGGCTGTGACACTCTGCCTGTCCCATGATTTTATTTGTGAGGAGAATTGTAAAAAGTTAAGGTGCAGCTATGTGTTGTACTCCATGACAACATTAGTGAAGTGGTGGTTTGGGGTTGAAAAGCAGGTTCAGAGAATAGATTAGAGAATTTTCATGTATCCATGCATTTGTGAGTAGCTTTCAGTGAAGACTGGAAAAAAAAAAAAGTAGTATGAGAGACTTCATCACTCTCTACAACTACCTGAAAGGACATTGGGGAGATGCTGCTGACAGAACAAGAGGGAACAGCCTCAAGCTGCAACTGGGTTGGTTTACACTGGATATTAGGACACTTTTTTTTTCTCAGAAAGAAGTCAGAGCTGCCCAGGGAGGTGGTTTAGTCACCAACCCTGCATGTGTTTAAAGGTCATTTGGATGTTGGGGATATGGTTTAGGGTGAACCTTGTAGAGTAGGGATATTGGTTGGACTTGGTGATCCTAAGGGTCTTTTCCAACCTGAATGTTTCTATGATTCTGTGATTCTGCAGTCTGTCCCCACGCTTGCATGGGTAAGTTTTGATATCCTATACTGAGAGTAAAAAGATTCACATAGAGGCAAGTTCCAAAATCTTGCAAATTTTTTTTTTTTTGGTTGGTTGATTGGTTTGGTTTTTTTGTTTTCCAATGCATAACTATGAAATTTTATTTTCTCATTAGTGTTGTCTTGGTATTGAATAACCAATAGTGACTGAAAATAATCTTTTTATGTATGCTATTGTTCTTTTAAACTTCCAATGGATCAAATGGATTGTTTTAAACTTCCAATGGATCAAATCCAATGGATTGGGGGTGCTGATTGACACCTGCCTGAACATGAGCCAGCAGTGTGCCCAGTTGGCCAAGAAGGCCAATGGCATCCTGGCCTGCATCAGCAATAGTGTGGCCAGCAGGAGCAGGGAGCTCATTCTCCCCCTGTACTCTGCACTGGTTAGGCCACACCTTGAGTCCTGTGTCCAGTTCTGGGCCCTTCAATTGAAGAAGGACATTGAGGTGCTTGAGTGTGTCCAGAGAAGGGTAACGAGGCTGAGGAGAGGCCTCGAGTACAGCCCTATGGAGAGAGGCTGAGGGAGCTGGGATTGGTTAGCCTGGAGAAGAGGAGGATCAGGGGAGACCTTGCTGTCTACAGCTACCTGAAGGGTGGTTGTAGCAAGGAGGAGGTTGCTTTCTTCTCTCAGGCAAGCAGCACCAGAACAAGAGGACACAGTCTCAAGCTGTGCCAGGGGAAGTTTAGGCTGGAGGTGAGGAGAAAGTTCTTGACTGAGAGAGCCTTTGGCTGCTGGAATGGGCTGCCCAGGGAGGTGGTGGAGTCAGTGTCCCTGGAGATGTTCAAGGCAGGTTTGGACATGGCACTTGGTGCCATGGTCTGGTCTTGAGGGCTGTGGTGATGGGTTGGACTTGATGATCTTGGAGGTCTCTTCCAACCCTGGTGATACTGTGATACTGTGAAACACACTTGTGCATGCATGCAAGCTCTCTGCAATGTGGCATACTGTGATTCTCCCCATTTAAACAGTGTTAGAGACACCACTGGATGATTTAGAGCAATAGCATTCTCTTTATCTGGGGAGGATCCAAATCTGTATGATGCATTGAATGTGTATGATTCATAAAATTTGTGTGATTCATAAATACTGTGTTTCACACCAAATGATGTGAAATGAACAAAGGCTTGCCAGAGCCCTCTATAATCACAGAAGAAATACATTACCATGCTTCAGCCCACTGTTAAAATATCCTACTAAAAGATAAACAATCTTTTGTTAACAGCTGCAGGAATACTCAGTCGATGTCATAGTGATTAAGAGGGTAACTGAGCTACCTGGATTGTCTCAATACCATTCAACATCTACACTTGAGATACATTTCAGAAAACCTAGGATCAGTGATCACTAACACAAGAAACACTCCAGTTTAGTTTCTTGCTTAGTACAGGCTACATTATCTTGACAGGTGATCCTCACATCAGTGCTGTGACTCTGGTAGAAAAAACTAATGCTACAATACACAGACATTAAATCCAGGCTCAGTAAATGAGTATCATGAGAAAGCCAGTGTAATCCTAAAAAAACCACAAAATTTCATTAGTTAAGGGCACTGATAAGGAAACCCCAAATATCTTCGTCTCACTTCTCATGAGGAGTGTCTGGGTTTGGTCTTTTTTTTTCATCCTAACTTCACCTTCTAGCTAATTTTTAAAGCCTTTTTTCTTTCTCCTGCAGCACAGGAGGTTCCACCTCAACACAAGAGGGAACTTCTTTACTGTAAGGGTCACAGAGCACTGGAACAGGCTGCCCAGAGAGGTTGTGGAGTCTCCTTCTCTGGAGACTTTCAAGACCTGTCTGGATGCATTCCTCTGTGACCTGAGGCAGATTGCATGGTCCTGCTCTGGCAGGGTGGTTTGACTCGATGATCTCCTTGGGTCCCTTCCAACCCCTGACATCCTGTGATCCTGTGATCATAATATTAAAGAAAAGTAACTTCTCCTTGTTGTCTGTGGTGTATCACTCCTAGCTGGCAGCTAAGTCCCCAGCCAGTCCCTTGCTTACTCGCCACCAATTGACATAAAGCTAAAATCATGACAGTTTAATAACTGAAGGGAAAGAAAGAATAAAAGAAAAAATCCCAAGTGATGGATGCAAAGGCAATCACTCACCGCCTCTCACCAGCAAACTGACATCCAGTCTCTCCTTGAGCAACACACACTTCAGAAAAATGGTCCTCTCTGTGTCCCCTCTCTGCATCTTGCGCACCTGAGGTTTAGTCACTGTGGGAACAGAGTGAGACACGGGTCACAAATCTAAAACACACACTGTACAGGTTGTTATGAAGAGCATTAACTCCCACTTCACCAGACACATTACACACTTATCTAATTTTTTCTTTGCTAAACTAATTGAACTGAGGAGAGGACAGGTTGAGAGAGTTGGGGCTCTGCAGCCTGGAGAAGAGAAGGTTTTGAGGGGACCTGATAGTAGCCTTCCAGTATCTGAAGGGGGGCTACAGGAAGGCTGGGGAAGGATTATTTACAAGGTCCTGCAATGACAGGACAAGGGGCAGTGGGTTTAAACTGGCAGAGGGGAGATTTAGACTGGAAGTTAGGAGGAAGTTGTTTCCAGTGAGGGTGGTGAGACACTGGAACAGGTTGCCCAGGGAGGTTGTGGCTGCTCCCTCCCTGGAGGTGTTCAAGGCCAGGTTGGATGAGGCCTTGAGTATCCTGTACTAGTGGGAGGTGTCCCTGCCTATGGCAGGGAGTTGGAACTAGATGATCCTTGAGGTCCCTTCCAACCTTACCATTCTATGATTCTATGAGGAGAAGACAAGAAGCTAGACAGCCCGAGAGTGTCTGCTCCTGAGTGTCTTATCTTTGTTTTGTATTCTTCTCTTATATGTCTCAACAAGCCTATGAGTGAAGTAGACATCACCATTGTTTTCCTTTCACAGTCTATGATATAATTTTCTCCATCAAAATATTTCAATTAGCCTCAAACCAGGACACCATGTAGAAGGTTACAATGGATGGTAAGACAAGTGGTATTGCTATCCGCAGTGCCATTCCCATCCAGTTGTAGTTTTACTGAGTAGCCCCACTGGATCAACCACTCTTTGACAGTCCCTATAAGCACACTAGGGAGAATAACACTGGACAATCAATTACTTGTGCCTTCAAGTTTTCTTGCATCACACTGCACTATTTAACTGAGTATAAAGATGCCCTCGTACCACTCACTGAGTTGGTTCATTGCTAGAGAAAATAAAAGCTCACAGCCAACCTTCTGCTTTATCCACGCTGCTTTGACTTCACACTGGAGTTGCTCAGTAAATTGTTTAAATATAGCATTTTATTATTACATTGTATAAATTAAGCTGATATTTGTATGTCAGCTGAGAGATGGTTTCTTAAATGAGCACGTGGCTTTACATATGCACACGTGTAAATACATACAAACGTTAATATAAAGTCTAATTACAGGAGACTTGTTTACAGCTAATTTTAGGCTTCCCACATCATGTCATTTATAAACGTTGGCAAATTAATGGTGGAAAAATCAAAACAAGAAAATGAAAGACATCTTAAAATCAATTTACTAATCTGATCATAGACAGTTAGGATGTTTTAGCAGTATTTGTGAAGAGAAAAGCAGCCATTTCAAAACTTTTTCCATTAGCCTTAGACATTTGCAGTGTATCACTCGGTCTATAATATCTATTCTGCCTGTTCTCAAATTTATTTTAGTTGTTTTCAGTCTAAACTGTTCTGCAATTTGAGAGTCTGCCAAATAAAGACTTGACTTAGCCAACATTATCTTTCAAAAAAATTATTTACCATATCATGGTTTTAATAAGATCAAGAAATTTGATATAGCTGATTTACATTTCCATGTCCAGGCTTTATTTTCTCTTTTTTTTTTTTTTCTTTTTCCAGAATGCTGTTTGAGAAAGAAGGAAATAGGTAAGAGGGAAGAGACAAAATGAGGAGTTATCAGTCTGACATTTACCAAAGAAACCAGAGAGTCTTTACAAATATTAATATTAATAATCATACCTGCATGTCATTGTAGAAAATGGTTTATGCAAGTAAATTAAGAACAGCTATGACTTTGATTCTGTCCAAAAAATCCTACTTCTGTATACTAAAAATGTATCTGAGACTTTCCATATTAAATAGATGAAAAATGGTAAGAAAAAGAATACTGAACAATTGATAATTTATTGTTTATGCATTTTGGAGTTTTTGTGTTTTGGGGTTTTTTAAGAGCAAATAAAACCTTAAAAATGTGAATTTAACTTACTTCACATGGGTGCAGAAGGCTGCTGGTAAATTAAAGTGGTAATATCAGCAAAACAGTTGAGAAAATTTTTTGTTGGTTTTGAATTTTATTGTCTTTTAAATTAATCTGGAAAAGGTTTTCTGTAGATAGATATTTCCTGAACTTGTGTTTGCAGAGAAAGCTTATAACAGTGCAAAGGACAACTCAGAAGGAGTTCTGTCCTGAAAAAATACTCTGCATTTTCTGTGTGGTCATTAAAAAAAAAAGAAGAAAAAAACCATCTTAATATGCCAGCACCTTTCAAAGAAACAAAGGTCTTATGACTGAAGGATCACACTGAGGTGATAAAGTCTTGTATGACTCACTTACAGTATATGTGCACTAAGCAGTACTAAGCCATAATTGAGCTAACTAGAAAATCAAACTTGATTGACAGAGCTGTTAGGGACATATTGCTAATTAGCTGTAACACAGTGTTGCACCTTATAGCTGTAATAGCTGACTCTCTATACAGCAGTACTTTGTGTCGTGTGAATGCATCCAGCAATGAATTTACCATGACTAAAGCCATTCTCCATATGCATGCTCCTGCACCACTTTTACAGTAGCAGTCTCACCACTACATATCCTTTTTCTTCCTCATTTAATCTCTATTCCTCATTTAATTTTATATTCTTCATTAGTTAATTCATAGCTAACCTTTAACTAACGTGTCACTGACAGAGCACTGTACTGCAAGATGTAGACACAATTATAGTTCTGTTCCTTAACAATAACAG
The DNA here is from genome assembly GCA_013396675.1 of Eubucco bourcierii. Classification (NCBI taxonomy): domain Eukaryota; kingdom Metazoa; phylum Chordata; class Aves; order Piciformes; family Ramphastidae; genus Eubucco; species Eubucco bourcierii. The sequence goes on from VWZE01004273.1 coordinate 13,191, forward strand.
TGGGAAGATGAAGACTTTGGCTTTGTCTCTTTTCTATCCTCATTCTAAACTGTTGGAACTGTAATTTATACCAATTGTCTCTTATTATACAGACGTATCTGGATCTAATCTGAATAAAACTGGGTAGATCACTCTCTGGAGTTTCTCACACCACTATGGTAGATGACCCTTCCTTGCCTACATTTTAGATGGTAAAATTGGATGAGATGAATGTCATCCTGTGGTACTATACATCATACTAAGAATTAGTAATAAGAAGGTTAAGAAAAATTAATCCTATATAATTTGTGCAAGATGATATTAATTTAATTTGTATTCTGTCTTCAGAAAATACATTTCTGCACAGGCAGTTTCTAGTAACTCCCTTATCTAGCACTCATTCTGTGTCACAAGAATCTGCCTTTTCAGTAACTTTTGGACATATTTTCTTTCCTCTTTTTCAAAAGCAAACCCTTCTAGGTTATGCTGTCTTCAATCCAGTTTTGAGTGTACCGTTGTCTGATCATCTTTCTCCATTCTCATTCCAGGTAGTAATCACTGGAAGGTCCCTTTGACTACTTTTTCAGACTGCATCCTGTATTCTACTGCCAAGCTTTAAGAGTTAGGGTGGTATTCAGATACTTACAAATATAAGATCAGTTTAAGCTAAAAACAGCTTAGTTAAAATAGCTCCAGATAGTTAAGGCAAATAAATATCTTCAGAAGGCGAATTTTACCAACATTTTTTTTTCCCCAGTCTGTGGTAGATGGAGGAATTCTACTCAGATTCTTGTCGCCATTAATAACAGGTTAATGTTAAATAGATGCCTTATCCTTACATAACATTCTGGAAAGCCATTCAAATCCCACATGATTAGATGGAACTGACAAACTGAACCTTAGATCAACTTTAGTAGGAACATATCTAGGAAGTTTGAGTATGAGACAGAAAAATAAAAATAAAAATAATGAAAGCAATTTTAATTAAGGATTTTTGACTTGTGTGGGTATCTATAACCTCTGCAGTTCCAGCACAGTCACTTGCAAATTGTTGCCATAAATATCTTCTAAGGACTGGCAGAGGATCAGGTGAACAGAAATCAGATATAGACAGTATTACTGCAGGCAACCAGCACCAGAACAAGAGGACACAGTCTCAAGCTACGTCAGGGGAAGTTCAGGCTCGAGGTGAGGAGAAAGTTCTTCACTGAGAGAGTCAATGGCTACTGGAATGGGCTGCCCAGGGAGGTGGTGGAGTCACTGCCCCTGGAGGTGTTCAAGGAGGGTTTGGGCATGGCACTTGGTGCCATGGTCTAGTCTTGAGGTCTGTGGTATCGGGTTGGACTTGATGATCTTTGAGGTCTCTTCCAACCTTGGTGATACTGTGATACTGAGAGAGGGCAGAGCTGCCTACCACACAGCAGTGTGGTTATCATCTTGTCAGAGGCACTAGCATTCCGTGACTTGTCTCTCTTATTTTAGTGACTAAGCAGGAGACAAATCTGGGAATATAATTTGTGAGTGTCTGATTAAAAACTAGCAGAACAACATCTCTGGCAAGCCAGAAGTCCCCTTTTCCACAGACATTACTTTTCTCACCTATTTGACACTTGGCATTTATGATGCACAGCTTCCTTACATCACTAGAAAATCTAGAACGCTGTTCTACATCCTTAACAAGGTTGTATATTTTTACCCAGTTTTCATCTCTTTTTTTTTTCTTTCCTAGATTCCTATTACTACATAACACAGGGCAAGAGAAGTCTGATATGAAAATTAATTTTCCCATTCTATGGAAAACGACATTGTCTCCTCCCTCAGACAAAGTATTATATTTTTACATTATTCATTGTAAGCAAACATACTACTGGGAAAGATATTTCTTTAATAACCACTTCACTTTTGTGAAGGTCTGATGAAGCTATGTTGGTTTGGTTTTTCTTTTTTCAGTAGCCCAGGTATCTCCTTGAGTTGTATCTCGCAATTGCAGCTATAACAATACTATAAAAATTAATCACAGCAGTGCAGCTAATCACAAATTAACATCACAAGTTTTGCTTTTTATTGTTAGAAGGAAACACAGGAAAAGTAATGCCTCTGAGATGTACAGAAATGAAGCCTTATGCTGATACCATTTAATTGGGAAAAAATAGATATGTGTGCATGTGTATCCATATCTACACTGAAATGCTATGCCAATAGTTTAGTACATATTTATATTTCCAAGAGTATTTATGTACATGCATATGTACATATATATCATCTTGACAGGCTGAGAGTTGGGGCTCTGCAGCCTGGAGAAGAGAAGGCTTCGAGGGGACCTGATAGTAGCCTTCCAGTATCTGAAGGGGGCCTACAGGAAGGCTGGGGAGGGACTATTGACAAGGTCCTGCAATGACAGGACAAGGGGCAATGGGTTTGAACTGGCAGAGGGGAGATTTAGACTCGTTGTTAGGAGGAAGTTCTTTGCAGTGAGGGTGGTGAGGCACTGGAACAGGTTGCCCAGAGAGGTTGTGGTTGCTCACTCCCTTGAGGTGTTCAAGGCCAGGTTGGATGAGGCCTTGAGTAACCTGTACTAGTGGGAGGTGTCCCTGCCTATGGCAGGGGGTTGGAACTAGATGATCCTTGAGGTCCCTTCCAACCTTACCATTCTATGATTCTATGATCATCTCAATTTAAACTAGCTACAAACTAGCCTAAATTTCACTTCTCCATAACTTACCTGAAACTTCAACGTATTTCATATTCCTGGAGTATACAGAAAATTGATGTTAATTAGAAGTACTGATAGGAGAATCAACTTTGCAATTCAGAACACTCATGCTAATTACATTATTACTTTATTTTTATATTACATTATTATCAATTACTCCAATTATATATTGCTGAGCAGAACTGATACTACTCAAAGGAATTAGAAAGAGTGTAATTTAACATAGCAATCTTTATCATTACCACCTTAATAGAAAGGTTTGTCTCTGGATTAAAACATGCAGCTTTATGCCTAAGTGGCTGAAAAAAAAAAAAATGAAGCACACTATTTCATGATAATGAATGTAGGACATCATTTTCACAAACGGGAAAGTGGAGTTTTCCTGGAGGATTTTTTTTAATTACTCCAAACTGTTTTGAACACTTGTGACTCCTAATTATAGAATCATAGAATCATAGAATGGTAAGGTTGGAAGGGACCTCAAGGATCATCTAGTTCCAACACCCTGCCATAGGCAGCAACACCTCCCACTAGTACAGGTCACTCAAGGCCTCATCCAACCTGGCCTTGAATACCTCCAGGGAGGGAGAACCTCCCTGGGCAACCTGTGCCAGTGCCTCATCACCCTGACTGGAAAGAACTTCCTCCTAACATCCAGTTTAAATCTCCCCTCTGCCAGTTTAAACCCACTGCCCCTTGTCCTGCCATTGAAGACCTTGTCAATAGTCCCTACTCAGCCTTCCTGTAGGCCCCCTTCAGATACTGGAAGGTTACTCTAAGGTCTCCTGGAAGTCTTCTGTTCTCCAGGCTGCAGAGCCCCAACTCTCTCAGCCTGTCCTCATAGCAGAGCTGCTGCAGCCCTCTGAGCATTTTTGTGGCCTCCTCTGGACTCACTCCAATTTTGACCATAATGTATGAAATGAGCACCATAGAAATGGCTCCAGAGAGAACATAATATTACCTGCACCATGTGTAAAACTGAAAGTAATTTAAATCAATACAAAATACCTCAAAATGCTCTGTTAGAGTTTACCTTCCAACCTGATCTCTGCTTTATTGATGTACAACTAAACTGAACCAAGTAGTATATCAATACAGTTTTAATCAGGATACTGGGGCCTGAGGAGATATCTGAGATTTTTTGGTGTGAGAAGAAGCTATCAACCATAGTAAAGAGAAAAACAGACTTAAAGAAAAAAGCAGTGTCAAGGGGATAACAGAAAAAGCCTCAACACTTCAATGTCCTTCCTGTTAATTGTTACTGGTGAAATTTAACATTTTTGAGGGCTGGCTTGTGCACATCTTTGGCACCCATACTCTGAATGTAGCAAACGGTAAAAGCAGAGGCTTTCTGTCAGTGTCTGGGAGCTCAGGGTGGGTATTTGCCTCTATATTTGGTACTACCTCCTGGTTTTCTTCATGCTTCAGTTTTCTGGTGGTTTTGGCCACTGTAACTGAAAGAGGTAAAAAGGTATCACAGTATCACAGTATCACCAGGGCTGGAAGAGACCTCCAAGATCATCAAGTCCAACCCATCACCACAGACCTCAAGACCAGACCATGGCACCAAGTGCCACGTCCAAACCCGCCTTGAACACCTCCAGGGACGCTGACTCCCCCACCTCCCTGGGCAGCCCATTCCAGCAGCCAATGACTCTCTCAGTCAAGAACTTTCTCTTCACCTCCAGCCTAAACTTCCCCTGGCACAGCTTGAGACTGTGTCCTCTTGTTCTGGTGCTGCTTGCCTGAGAGAAGAAAGTAACCTCCCCCTGGCTACAACCACCCTTCAGGTAGTTGTAGACAGCAAGAAGGTCTCCCCTGAGCCTCCTCTTCTCCAGGCTAAACAATCTCAGCCCCCTCAGCCACTCTTCACAGGGCTTGTGCTCAAGGCCTCTCACCAGCCTCATTGCCCTTCTCTGGACATGCTCAAGCGCCTCAATGTCCTTCTTAAATTGAGGGGCCCAGGTCTGATGTGTTCTTTTTCTTCTGTACCAATCAAAAGTTAATGCAGGATAGAATTCAGTGAAATTGTGGCTAATGTAACAGTAAAACAGAAAACTTACTTCTTTCTTTCATTTTTTTTCTTTTTTTTTTTTTTTTTTTCTTTTAAGGAGATTTTAAAAAAATGATTTATCTTGCTTAGGAGAAGATCAAGAATGGGTAGATTTAAATCCCTTGGGAATTCTTCAGGAATAAACCCACAAATAATAAAAAAAAGTCTCATGAGATAAGTATGTATAAACTGATTAGGATAAAACATAAGATGGAATACAGAAAATGTTTCACCACTAAGGTGAAAATTTAGAACAGCATTCTAATAGAAACAGAAGGAATGAAAAGATTGCAGGAGCAAGTCTGAGCTGCAGAAGAGATGATATGTAAATATTTGCTGCCACAGCAGGGAAATGAGCTTAGTATTTTCTATCACTAGATTGTTTTTCTTCAGTTATATTAATTTTTGCTCTCAATTTCAGTGCTTTTGTTTCTTATTTATGGCAGCAAGAGGTAAATTCACATGGAATATTCTTCCCTGTAAAAGGAAAGATGCTGATGTTGGCTCTCCTTCATCTTCCAACTCGCCTACTTCACTACCAGGTTTCCTTTTCTGACAGTTTCAGAAAAAAAAAAAATCTCTGTGTCTTAACCTGAGTAATTATGCAGAATATTTGGACTGGTAAAACATTGATGCTTAAACAATGACACCATCATAATTGTTAGAAAGTGTATAGAAAGTTTGCACTTCCCATCCTCTACCATGAAACAAAATTCTAGAATTTATTCAATAATGTGCTCACAAATCAGATGTGTTCATTATTTTATTGAATATAACTATTTTATAAAAGGTTAAGTATGTGGCTCAATGTTTTACCTCTAGAAATGCTACTTTCTGTGCTGGAGTCAGGTATTGTACATCTGCAGTGTAAGAATTATCTAAAGCTAAGGATAATAACTACTCAAGCTAGTCTGTCAGTAAATGTTTTTTTGGTTTGTTGCCAGTGATGTTCCCAAGTGAGAAAGCTTTTGAAACACTAAGATGTAAACACAAGAACACAAGAACATTTTGGAGAGAGAAAGCTTGTTTCCCCTTATTTAATCAAAATAGAATACAGGTAGACAAGAAGAAATACAGCAGTAAAAATCCCCAAAAGGCAAACAATAAAAAACCAACCAAACAAAACCTCCTAATAAGCAAAACCATCAGGGGAAAAAAAAAAAATCTCACCCTAAATAAAACAAAATAAGTCAAAACCCAAACCAAACTAACAGAACAAAAACTCACCAAAAAGCACACACCGTAAAGACTGGCAGAGGAAATAACATAGAAACAAATAGGAAGGAAGGGAAGATGGGAGAAGGCAAAGACTTGCAACTAGATCTTTAAAGTTTTCATGGCAGTCTAAGTTTTTCAGAGCTTGAGGTAAAGTAAAATTTGGCAGCACCTATTATTTTTCCTCCACCAACATTCCCTATTTGCATTTAGCCATGAAGTGTAGCCTGTAGCCTGTAACCTACACTGATCTGCAGTGTGTGATTCAGGTGTACAGGCTTCATTGGCTCTACTGAGTAAATGTATACATACAGGTAACATGTAGACTCTTAACTGACATGACTGCAGCGGAGTTTGGTTCCTAGGATAGAGTGATAAAAAAGGAAGAGAAATCTTGAAGTTGCTGAAATCTACTAATGTGAAATGTCAAGGAGAAATTAATTGCATCGTAATTCAATATAGTAAGCTGTGTAGATGCAGGGATATGACATGTAGGTTCTGTTGACATGGTCCCACACATCATTTTATCAGCTTTATATGAATTCCTACTTGGAGTATATGTGCTTACCTTATCCAATTTAGATAAGAAAAAAATTATTGTGCTCATATTTATTCACAGTCCCACAGACTAAATGTATAATTTACTTGATTTAGCTAACTATGAAATTAGCTTTAGTCAATGAAAAAAAAAAAAGATTCACAATTCTTTTCTAAAATGTTACTTTTTCCTCAAGCTATGTCTCATCTCGATATGCTTATTTAAAACTTCACAAAGAAATCAGCACCTTCACGTTAAAGTCATCTTATTATCTCCTCCATTCTCTGTGTTTGGCCTTCTTGTAAAATGATTCACTCCTGGCAAGATTTCTCTGGGAAGGTTAGTTCATGACCTGTATTTCAGAACAGCAGTTCTCTGGCAATCAGCACAGATTGCTCAGTGTATCTCTACTCCTAGATTCAGGTCTTGCATTCTCCGAGGTCTCGAACAGATAATGTGCCATGTTTGGAGGGTCAAGGAGTGAAGTCCTAACATGCTACAATACTGAAAAACAGGCTGGAACACAAAACAAATGAAGCAGCTGCAATTTTCAAGGAGCTATTGATTTTCCTCTGAGTAGGTGATTTGCCACTACATTTTGCTGTATGGTTTCCTTTCCTCAGTACATGAGTTATATCTACAGGTGGGTGATTCTATTTTATCCTGTTAATCAATCTTTCTACTAACAACCATCCAAAGAGATGCTGGATACCCCAATATCACACAATAAGAAGATCTCATGGATACATTTAAAATGAAGCCATTTTGCTTTTTAAAGCATTTCACATTTCCTTTTTAAAGTATTATTTTTAATGAAATGTATAAATTAGGAAGTTAATAAATGCAACTCTTTACATACAACAAAATCTAAGCAAGCGTTTGGGGCACCTTTCAGGCTTACAAACAGTAAAGTTATTTTAGCCATTGGGAGAGATATGAAAGGAACAATCAAGTTTTGAACTGAGAAAAATAAAATACAAACTGCTTTTATTTCCTAGTTTACTTAGCTACGTTAAAAATTATGCAAAATTAATACTCTACATTAATTTTGATATCCAAAGATTGTTAATAACTATGAAAACTGTTTATTAACATTAAGTCTTGACCATTCAACACTCACAGTTTGGATATTTATACAGACAGGGAACAGGCAAAACTGGAACACTCTAAGGAATAACTAGCAGATTCAAACATTAAAACTGGAAAGAGGTTCTTAGTTTCAATCATACCTCTTGCCCATCAGGGGACTTTCTGCTACTAGGGCAGAAAGGCACAACAGAATCTAGTTACAGAATTTCTTAGAGAGAGGCTCTGAACATTTACTCATGAAATAACATCAGACAGTACCCAAAACTCAAAGGGAATTCTGTCAGTATCTTGAGAGTCATTGCAGGCAAAGCAGAGCATAACATGGCAGGGCTCAGCAGGCAAAGCAAGATGAAAGCCAAAGCCCAAAGCCATGTGGCCAAAGCCTATTTATTGACTGCCCAAAATGTGATGGTCTCTTGGACCACAGAGATTCACCAAACAGAATGGGACTTTGCCAAACCTGACCATATTAGGTGAAGTCAGGAGTNGTATCTTGAGAGTCATTGCAGGCAAAGCAGAGCATAACATGGCAGGGCTCAGCAGGCAAAGCAAGATGAAAGCCAAAGCCCAAAGCCATGTGGCCAAAGCCTATTTATTGACTGCCCAAAATGTGATGGTCTCTTGGACCACAGAGATTCACCAAACAGAATGGGACTTTGCCAAACCTGACCATATTAGGTGAAGTCAGGAGTTTGCTTTCTCTCATTTGGGAAGTACAAGTCTGGGTAGGTCTTGTCTTCTCCCTGCTCTCTACTTTGCCCACCCAGCAGAGGGAAGGGGGACAACAGAATCATGCCTGGGCAAGCCAGCCCATGTACCTTCCATGACAATCTAGGACATGCTGTGTATCGAAAATAACACAAGAACAGTGCCCTAAGTACATTCTGCCTTACGAATGTAAATTACAATTTCTTAGGCTCTTGTTCTATATAGTTGAGTTCTTCTATACAGTTCAGTTCTTCTATACAGTTGAGTTGCTCAATATGGGGCAATTGATGAAGCCTATGAAAAGTTTGGTTTTTTTCTTGAAGGCTACACAAGGCAAGAAAAGCACAAAACTCACCTGGTGTTGGCTCAAAATACCTAACTTAAGTGGCAGTAACTATAGATGAGGGTTAGGAAAGAATCATAGAATCATAGAATGGTAAGGTTGGAAGGGACCTCAAGGATCATCTAGTTCCAACCCCCTGCCATAGGCAGGGACACCTCCCACTAGTACAGGTTACTCAAGGCCTCATCCAATCTGGCCTTGAACACATCCAGGGAGGGAGCATCCACAACCTCCCTGGGCAACCTGTTCCAGTGCCTCACCACCCTTACTGTAAAGAACTTCCTCCTAACATCTAGTCTAAATCTCCCCTCTGCCAGTTTAAGCCCATTGCCCCTTGTCCTGTCATTGCAGGACCTTGTAAATAATCCTTCCCCAGCCTTCCTGTAGGCCCCCTTCAGATACTGGAAGGCTACTATCAGGTCCCCTCGAAGCCTTCTCTTCTCCAGGCTGAAGAGCCCCAACTCCCTCAGCCTGTCCTCATAGGAGAGCTGCTCCAGCCCTCTGATCATCTTTGTGGCCCTCCTCTGGACCCGCTCCAACACTTCCATGTCCTTCCTGTGCTGAGGGTTCCAGAACTGCACACAGTACTCCAGGTGGGGTCTGACGAGAGCAGAGTAAAGGGGCAGAATCACCTCCCTTGCCCTGCTGGCCACGCTTCTCTTGATGCAGCCTAGGACTCGGTTGGCTGTCTGGGCTGCATGAATACCTTAAAAAAAGTCTTAAGAGGATGTGGCGTGAAGTACATCTGAGCTGTTGATAATCTATATGATAAAGTCTTCAATTACACTCATAGAATCATAGAATAGTAAGGTTGGAAGGGACCTCAAAGATCATCTAGTTTCAATCCCCTGACATAGGCAGGGACACCTCCCACTAGAACAGGTCACTCAAGGCCTCATCCAACCTGGCCTTGAACACCTCCAGGGAGGGAGCAGCCACAACCTCCCTGGGCACCCTGTGCCAGTGCCTCACCACCCTCACTGTCATAAAACATGCACTCAGCAGTCATCTCTAACCACTCAATATCAGAATTAGAGAGACAGTGAGAAAGGCCTTATGTGTGACATACAATTTAAGTCACAAGCAAGAGTAACTGTTCAATATTTTCCCATAATGATTTACCTTTTTATTTAGAAATAGGTTTTTGCTCTGATATCTTCAATATTTAAAAGCATAGGTAATGTGTTCTTATTTCTAGTTCTGAGATGATATGAGTTCACAACTCCTGGGTGCAGAACAGGCAAAATAAATTGAATCATCTTTTTTGATGAAGCAGCTGTCCATCAAGAAAAGGTGTTTTATCTAAAACTTCCCCTTTTCACAGGCATATGTCAAATTTTGACAACACGATCTACATTAAAAACCAAAATTACATTATATAAAGCTCACAGATCATACGAACAAAATCAAAGTATTTTACTGCAAAGTTAGTAGAACTTTTTGCTGTGATTTATTGTCCAGTTTTGGTTATTTATACTACATTACTTTTAATACAATAAAGACATGATAGATTTTGAAGGAACCTTAAAATATATAGTGATCTCTTCTGAAATATTCCACAGTTTTTACTGCGTTGCTAACACAGACGAGAGACAAAGTAGAAACGACTTCAACTTTCTGAGATAAATTTAAAACAAAACTTATTTCAGACCATTATTCCTTTCCTCTATTCATTTCCCTTTTTCTTGACTTGGTATAGATCTTATTTCCTCAGTTAAGAATGCTTTTTGGTTTTAGGAGTCTAAATCTGGTAGCTAGACAATCAATCTTGTAAGAAAAAAGTTGCTTCCATCTCCTACATTTGGTACCTAACTTACTTTTTGGCCATTGTGTTTTATTTCACACACGCAGATGCCCAGCCCCCCACCCTGATTTTTACACCCACATTGCTTTTCCAGTGTTTAGTGGCCAACCTTCAGCTCTCCTGTTGCAGAGATTAATAGTTCAGAGAAATTAATCCAAACCTGATTACCCCAGTTCAATTCAAACTTGTTAGTATTTGGTCTTGAGAACTGTATGGGTTCCTGGGTCTTTTCCATGAGCTAATAGTAGCCTTTCTGCTGCAGCAAACAGTTCAGTTTAGGTAGTGTTATGAAAGACAGCAGTGAGAATTTTAGGTATCAGAGAGATTCTTAGAGTCCATGAGGTTAGGCTGCAACCAAGTGGTAATTCTGAAAATGTTGATGTCTCATAGATGTTTAACTATGGAGCCTAAAAGAGAGGCCTGCAGAGGAGGACCATGATAAGCCCAGGGCTGGAGCACCTCCACTATGAAGAGAGACTGAAAGAGTTGGAGTTGTTCAGCATGGAGAAGGTTCCAGGCAGATCTTACAGTGACATTTCAACACCTAAAGAGGACCTACAAGAAATCTGGAGAGGAACTTTTTACAAGGATATGAAGCAATAGTTCGAGAGGTGATTTTTAAATGAAACAGGGAAGATTTAGATTAGACATAGGAAAGAAGTTCTTCACTGTCAAGGTGATTAGACATGGGAACAGGTTTCCCAGAGAACTTATGGATGATCTATCCTTTGAAGTGTTCCTGGTCAAAATGGATGGGCCTTGAAGAACCATGAACTACATGAACGTGAGCTACTGGAAGCCGTCCGTGCTCCTGGTAGAGAGGTTTGGAGCTACATGTTCTTTAAGGTCCATTCAATCCCACACCACTCCGATTCTAGGATTTCAGTTCCAGGAGTAGAATCTTGAGAACTCTATTTAAACAGTAATTTCTTGTAATTAAAACCAGCAGAAAAAAATAATCTTAAATTGAGTAACAAAAATGTAAACAATATGCTGAATAAATAAGAAAGCATAGGTCATGTTATTTGTCTAATTGTCCTACAAAATTGATTCAAATCTCTAGAGATTCCTGTGCTTCCCTGCTTTTCAGCATGGTAATTAATTCAGTGGAGGACAGTACGGATCTTATACACCAAATATGCATGAGCAATTTAGCTATTCAAGTCAAGACTCAAAAAATAATTCTATCTAGCTTAGAGTTCTGAACACTTATGACAGAAAAACTGGGCCAATTGTCTCAACAAAATTCAATTTATTAGAGTGCAAATCTGTATGAACCACAGAAGGCTAACAAAGAGGCAAGGGTAGTAACAGGTTATCACTACCTTAATTCTTAGCTTTAAAATCCAAAATTTGGGGATTCATGACTAGTAGTATCTCTTCCAGTGAAGTGACTGAGATATCCACCTTCCCTCAGAACACTTAATGTGATGTATGAGTTCAGCAGCAATGTGACAGAGTTGACCTGCCCTGTGTAATTTATTCTTGAAAGTAAGTAAGATAAGGTAGTTGAAGATAGGCAGAACACGCAGAGATAGATAATGATGCCTCAGTCAGCTGCAGTTTGTGGAGGAAATGGGGACATCATTGATTATTCCCTTGAACATATGCACCGTGCTCTGTAAGGATACGGACAGAGGTAGGAAGGTGAATGGATCTATTGCCTGTCCCTCTGCAAAGGCTTGAGAACCACATACTCCTTAAGTAGTCCTTGCTGAGGGAGCTGCCTGAAGGAGAGTGTTTCAGACACCCTTTAGAATTAATGAATCAAAGGCTCTGAAAATGATGTCGCAGGCCTTAGGAAATATAAGATTTTTAAATTTTTTTTTAATCCCCTGCAGCAAGAGGTAACCTATCTACCAAATAAAGTAAGAAAGTTGCAGTTAGTCTCCAGATGTTTCTGCTTCAGCCAGAACTTCCCAGCTATGTCTGTGGTTTGATCAGTGATGCCCTTACATTGTCCCTTTACCTATTCAACATGTGTCTTAAGTCAGGTTTTGAACTTTGAATGGTTTAGGTGTGTTTTTTGTTTGGTTGGTTTGTTTGTGTGTGTGTATTTGCTTGTTTGTTTCTTTTTAATTATTTCCTTGTTATACATAGAAAAAGTATATAAAAATGCTATATGGTATATATATATATATATAAAATATTGTATATAATATCTTTATTGATGACCTGGATGAGGGCACTGAGTTCACCATCAGTAAGTTTGCAGACAACACCAAGTTGGGAGCATGTGTTGATTTGTTTAAGGTAGGAGGGCTCTGCAGAGGGACCTGGAGGTGATGGAGTCACCATCCCTCAGAGTGTTTAAAAAGAGGATGGATGAGGCACTTAGTGTCATGGTTCAGTTAATTAGATGGTGTTGGGTGACAGATTGGACTTGATGATCTCTAGGGTCTTTTCCAACCTGGTTAATTCTGTGATTCTGTGATATACATTCTTAATAAATGCTTCTTTTGATTGGGAAAAAAAATAAATTAATCTCTCCTGTATTATTAACGGTCCAAACCTAAATATTTGTTCTGTTTGCATATTTCAATGTCTTCATTAAAGTCTAAGTGAAAATTCTTAATTACAGAATTTTGTAGATTGCTGAAGTTGCATTAAATCTTCATAACTGCTGTAAATAGATTAAACTGAAACACCAGCATGAATAACACTGAATTCTTGATTCTTCCCCTTTACTCTGCTCTTGACAAACCCATCTGGAGTACTGTGTACAGTTCTGGAGGTCCCAGCACAGGAAGGACATAGAAATGTTGGACTGGGTCCAGAGGAGGCCACAAAGATGTTCAGAGGGCAGCAGCAGATCTGCTATGAGGACAGGCTGAGAGAGCTGAGGCTCTGCAGCCTGGAGAAGAGAAGGCTTCCAGGAGACCTTAGCTTTCCAGTGTCTGAAGGGGCCCTACAGGAAGGCTGGGGAGGGACTACTGACAAGGTCTTGTAATGACAGGACAAGGGGCAATGGGTTTAAACTGGCAGAGGGGAGATTTAGACTGGATGTTGCAGTGGAAGTTGTTTGCAGCGAGGGTGGTGAGACACTGGAACAGGTTGCCCAGGGAGGTTGTGGTTGCTCCCTGCCTGGAGGTGTTCAAGGCCAGGTTGGATGAGGCCTTGAGTGACCTGTACTAGTGGGAGGTGCCCCTGCCTATGGCAGGGGGTTGAAACTAGATGATCCTTGAGGCCCCTTCCAACCTTACCATTCTGTGAGTCTATGATTCTATGACAACAATTTCTATAAATATGCAGACATTTGACTGGCCTTATAGCAGACCATTGCTAGTTTGCTCAGTGTCACATAGCAAAAAATCCCCACAGTTATACAACTTTATAAAGCCCAGATACTGTTAGCAATATTGTTATTTTAAAAGTTTTTAAGGTCACAGTTTCATCGAGAGCACACTACACCCAGTGATAACTGCAGTATACACAAATTAACTACCGTTAGACCCCTACCCTGGATTTCTGGTGTCTTTACTCAAGTTAGAACTCATCAGTTTGGGAAAATCAGCCTCATATTTTGAAGGCTGTGCAATGAATTTGCTCAACAAGGTGTTACATTTGTTCTCTGCAAGAAGATGTCATGCATAACACAACACATATGACGTATTTCTGTATGGTTATTTTGTTTTAATTAAAAGAAAAAATATATCTTAATTCAGATTAAGTTTAGTAGATGAGCTTTTCCATTACACCTAGTCCACCTGAAAGAAAAGTTTCAGAGTATAGGGATAAGGAGAATTAAGAAATAGAAATAATGTAGTCAGGAGATTCTGTATTTTTGGACTAAACTAAGGGGATGCCTGTCTATGAGGCATTGACCCTCACTAATGTGGCCATAAAAAGTCCTAGAGGGTAGAGTGGGCTTGAAATGTCTGGATACAAGTCTGACTCAGTGTGGAAGAAATACAGCTTCATTCATGCAACCGTGCACCAAAATAATAAATCAGTACTGCAGTGGTTATGCAGCTATCCTGGCTCTCATCTCTGCAAGCCTTGGAAACCCTGCACTGTACTCTAGTGTGCTGTCTAAATTTATCCTGAGTGTTTGACTGGAGGGCAGTTGTAGGTACCTTCTCTTTCAGCACACTCCAAAGACAGAAGCGATGGATATACTGCATAGCGTGTCAGGGGCTTTCACTGGAAAGGACAAAATTAGGCAGCAGTTCTTCCCAGACTTGATTGTGCTTATTTTCAGAACCCTACATTTTAATGAACTGAACATCTGTGGCATGTTGCAAAATATTACCTAGAAACTACAGCTCTATACTAACGAAGGACTGAGGTTTTTAGTTTTCAGTTAATTCCTTAAGGGATTTTTATCTGGTTTGGTTTTTTATTGAATTGAGACATATTTTCTTACAGGAGAGAATAGTGGTTCACAGAGTTTATGTTATTAGTTAGGTTGACATTGAGATGCAGACACAGCTAGGTAAAGATCCTGGATATTATATGATTTCTAGATATTTTTCCCCTGACTTGAACATGTAGATATAAAAGAATATGCTATGCCTGTGGCAGAAACGAGCCAGCAACAGGCACCTGCCACAAAGAAGACTAATGGCTGCATTCAACAAAGCATTGCCAGCAGGCTGAGAGGTGTGATCCTTCCCCTCTACTTGGCACTAATGAAGCCACACTTGAAATAGTGTGTCCAGTTCTGGGCTCTTCAGTACAAGAGAAACACAAATATAATGGAGAGAGTCCAGCAAAGGGCAATTAAGGTGCTTAAGGCTCTGGAGCATCTCTCCTATGGGGGAAGACTCAAAGAGCTGGCACTGTTGAGCCTGAAGTAGAGAAGGCTACTCCCAGAGGGAAGATGCAAAGAGGTGGAGCTGGGCTCTTTTCAGTGGTGCTCAATGACAGGACAAGTGGTCACAGAACAAATGCAACATGGAATGTTCCATTTGAACATGAAAAACTACATTTTCACTGTGAGAGCGATTGAGTACTGCCACAGGTTGCCTGGAGAGGCTGTGGAGCATTTCCACCTGGGAGGTGTTAAAAATCTGTCTGGGCAGAGTCCTGGGCAACTGGTACTAGGTGGTCCTGCTTGAAGTTCAAACTTCTACCAAATAAACATTGAAAAGAAACACACTTTCCAAAGGGCTTAAATACCTTCCATTTCCCCGTATCCTGCTGCATTCCCCTCATCTACAGGAAGAAGCCTTTTATGGAAGCAGATTGCAGGAAAAAAAACACATCTCTTGAATTCTTAAGTATTATCAGCTTTGACTTAGACTACACAGAGTGACAAAAAGAAGCATACCTCCTTCAGGCACCTAGTATTTCCAAACAGCATAATTTTTGACTGTTAAAAAGCATTTCTGCAATTCAGTCTCTCCGTGCTAAGGTACGCTCTGACCCTTTGTCCAGGTTATTGAATATTTCGCACAAGTCTGGTCCCAATACTGATCCCTGAGGCACATCACTAGTGTGGTAGCTTGAGGGATCCTAAAACAGTTCCCCTTAAACAAAACCAAAGGGATAGAGACCCATCCCAGGGGGATGGACTTGCTCATCCCAGGATATTGTAATATTGTTATTCTATCCTTCTTCGGGTATCACAACCTAAAAGATAGTGCCTGACTAATCTCTTCCCTTTTTTTCCTTCACTTCTCTCTGACAACAGCACACTCTTATCCCATGGTTCATAGGGGAGGTGGCTGGCAGGGAGCTGAGCTGTGTCATTGTAGCCCACTGAGGCCTTGCAGGCGCCAGCTGGGGCAGAAGGCAGTTTCAGCCTACCCTCAGGCTGACTGAGAGGGTGGAAGGGATGGAGGATTCCAGAAGGCCAGTTTGGGACTAGTGGGTTTTGTACCTATTCTACCTGAGTGCCTTTTGTCTATATACTCTTGTGAATAGAATTTGTCTTTAAACTTCCAATCAGTGTGCAGTATCCTCATTCTTACTCCTGGAAAAGGACAAGAGTCATTTCCTTCAGGACCAGTTAAACTCATGGCCCAAACTGGGACAGCTAGCCATGGTCTGTCTCAAACGGCATTAGCCTAAGGCTTGAGGGAGGAAGAATCTATTGAGATCTAAAAACACTACTTATTGTTCTCTTCCCAAATACTTGTGTTTTAGGAACTTTTAACCTTTTTATTTATTTCTATTTATTTATTTATTCAATAATATAGATTACTGAACTTATGTACTCTTAACTTCCAAACCAAACCAAATAAACTGACGTTTTTTTGAGCATTAGACAACCTCCCCAGTGAAAACATCGAGCGATCACTCTGGGAAACTGGTGTGCCAGTGTCGACAGCACAGAGCTGAAGCGGATGAAGTGGCAGGTGAGAGGTTGAAGGGCAACCAGTGCTAGGTACATATCCTGAGGGTACATGCCAGCCTAGTGAGAGGACCTGAACTTGCTGAGAAGACCTCTCAAGTGTCCACTAGGTGGAGCTAGAAAACTAGCCCTCGTGTGCTGACGTGCGTGGGACTCGCTCTGCTCCTGCCCTTTTACAGGTGCACAGGAGCTCTTCCTTCTCAACCTAGCTCGAAGAGGCTAAGGCAGTTTCTTGGGAACCTGGCTTTTCTCTCTGAGTACGCAACACAGAAACCGAGTTTAATTTGCAAAGAGCTAGGATCTGCTCAGAAAGGTTGACAAATTATTTTTTTCCTTCGTGGAGTAGAAGAGCCTGCTTCATTCGCCTACTTAAAGGATGCAGAACTAGCTTTTGTGCAAGACAGAGAATGATATCTAGAGAAAAAACTCAGGAATATTGTACCTAAAAATGTGTGAAAATGAGGGCCACTTAATTAGTTTATAGCCGTAGACTTGCTTGCTTGCACTGAGGACACACTATACAAGCATCACATAAATATAGACAGGAGCTGGCCGCTGGGTAGAATGAAAACAAACACCAAATAAACTCCCAACAAAACAAACAAATCACCCAAAAGCCAAACCAGCCAAATAAAACCAACCAAACAAAACAAAACCAACCAAGTCAAACCAACCAAAAACCAAACACAAACACAAATTAAAAAAAAAACAAACCCCAAACACAAATGCTAATTAAAAACAAACAAGCAAAACCACAAAACCCCCCAAACAAACAAATGCCCCAAATAAACAGTTTTTTTTCTTCTGACTAAAAGAACCATCAGAAAAGTCTAAGAAAGTGAGATATTTAAGGAAGATAGCATGATTCTAAGAAGTATTGTTGGCATGGGACACATCGCATCTGAGAACCCATTGGTGTTACTGTATCATCTACTGATTGTGCTGCTGCTTCAGAAAACAACACGTGAGGACTGGCTAAATTGTTTTTGAAATATCATCTAGGAGTCGGTTTTCCTCTCTTAAGACCCCCAAGTGGCAAAAGCAATTGAGGGAAAATAACACAATCAAATAGATATAATATAAAGGCAAATAGGCAGGAGAACTGATAGTTTTCCTTCCAAAACAGCAGGAAATGGCAAAAGATTACAGGAAAGGAAGAAAAAGAAGTGAAATAGAGGTATAATAAAAAGTCCTGAATCCAGTGACATAGTTTGTAATTGCAAATCATAGACCAGTGGGGCAAAATCAAAGACCAATTTTCCAGAAACTAAGAGAGGAAATCCTTTTTTTCTTTCACAAATGTTTTGTGATTTGGCAATATTCTTTCGTATAAATAACGTGGGAAAAAAAAAGAAAGAGTGATTTATTTTTAAAGTTTATAACTCCTCTGAGATCATAGTTTCCATTGTAAATTATTGTGATACATGCTATCAAACTGGTTAAGAATGATGGAAATTCAAGTATTTTTAATACTCAAACTGATGGACCATTTTTGTACACACTGTTCCTTTTCCCTCATACCTTGTTCTCATTTAATTACTTTTTTTTCTTTTATCAGTCTCCTCTTGAGGGTTTACTTCTCGTTATTTTTCTCCCATATATTTTATGTGAATACATTTAAAAAAAAAATATTTTGGGAGTCCTTTTGAAATGCCTTATGGGGGTTTTTATTATAAAAATGCTGATTTTTACATTCTGTGTATCAGTTTCATAAGAAAACATTGATTAGTGTGTCTAGTAGGTAACAAGTGGAGACTACACACTTTGGGAAGGATACAGATTTTGTACACAAAACGTGGCATGAATTTTAAAGGATTTAATATAGTTGGATACAAGCAACTGCTCAAAAAAAAAACAAAAAACAAACCACTCTCTCCAATTTCTATTCTGAAACATCTTCATAACCATTTGAAATTCAGCCATAAAAAGCAGTATTTTCCAAATAAATTTCCAATTTCATCAACACTAATACTAGCTATTACATTAATTAATTAGAGACCTGATCTGTGTTCTCTGGCATAAGGGGAAAACTTATTTTAATAGGCAACAAAGCATCTCACATAGATCAGACATTTTTTGAGTGCTTGACAGAAAATGTTGTTAGCTGGGTGAACATCTGTAGTGATAATGAAAATCAAATCACAAGAAAATTCACAGCCTGTCCTAGAAGAATGTTTAAAAATGAAATGCCTTTGTACTGTGGGTTAATAGCTGCTCTTACTCAGATATCTCAGGGTAAAGAGGAAGAATACATTTGCATCAGCAAGCATTCAGAATCATACTGATGATCTTTTTGATCTGTAGAGGAAATGATTATTTGGGAGTCCTTCTTCCACTTCTGCACGAGCTGGGATTGTTTAGCCTGGAGATGATGCTTGGGGTGGGGACCTTATCACTTTCTACAACCACCTGAAAGAAGGTTGTAGCCAGGTGGGGATTGCTCTTTTCTCTCAGGCAACCAGTGATAAAAGAAGGGGACTCGGTCTCAAGCTGCACCACAGAAGGTTTAGGCTGGATATTTGGAAGAAACTCTTCACAGAAAGAGTGATTGGTATTGGAGTGGGCTGCCCGGGGAGGTGGTGGAGTCATCGTCCCTGGAAGTGTTTCAAAAGAGACTGGATGTGGCAGTTGGTGCAACGATTTAATTGATTAGGTGGCGCTGGGTGATAGGTTGGACTTGATGATGTCTAAGGTCTTTCCCAACCTAATTAATTCTGTGATTCTATGATTCTGTGATTTTACAGCACATCAGAGATACCAGCTTATAAGCAACTAACATGATACCTAACTATATTTCAGATTTCTCCTCTGACTGCTCAAATCACACTTTGCTTTTCTGGCATGGTGCGACCACAGAGTGATAGCTTGCAGTGACAAAGCTGCAGAGGATTTAAGGATGGAAACTTTCAGAATAACAATGTGAAAAATCAGCCATTGTTTATTACTGGCCTGTGGCATTAGTTTTTAATGACAAGAAGTGTGTAGGTATCGTCAATTTTGCTACAGGAAATAAATAAAGAAAAGAAAGCAGGCTGTGAAGTTAAGAACACTACAGACAAACTGTTGAGCTCTGGAGAATGATGTGACAAACACAAGGTCTGTGAAAAAATGACTTTGCCAGACGTTGTGATCACAACTCCTGCCCAGGGAAGCTTGAAAGTTACATTGCTAACTAGGCAAGAAATTATCCTGACCTTTTCACTGTATTACAAGCAGAGTGTTGTAATGCAAGTGATTGCTATTGAAATTGATTTTGGTAGCAGCACAGAAGACTGGGTTTTGTTGTTCATTGTGCATTTGTCTTTTTAACAGTGCGAACTCATCTTAGTGCTGTGTAACAATACACCTTTGCTCAAACTGATTAAACCATATTGATTAATCATGACCTTAAACCCATGTACAGCAAAACAAACCAAAATAATCTCTCCTGAAAAAAAAATAACAGAAGGTTCATGGGCTCACTGCTACCTGCACGGTTTTCTGACTTCAAACACTTTTACCTTCCACAACATGCTGTTCCAAAGCAAAACAGAAAAACACCTCAGGTAAAATTCATAGCATCTTTCTTTCAATACAACCATGAAGCAATTCTCAAAACAAAACAAAACAAAAGGATTATGCCCTTAAATCTTTTTAAAGCATCTCCAAGAGTAGTTTTTACTGCAAATTATCCACAGAGTTGTTATGCAAGCAACTATGGAAAGAAGCCCATCTCATCATCCTGATGAGAATCTGAAGTACATGAAATTTAATTATTGTATATAGTTCTACTACAGTAAATATTGTGGTGGTTTGGTGACATAATAATAAGCTTTGCATTTGCTTGTTGCAAAGAGAATTAAGAACAATCTCTTTACAGTATGATTTGTCTTTCTAGTATAGCATAAAGTACAAATGCTGATGAAATCTTTACAGTGAGGGTGGTGAGGCACAGAACAGGTTGCCCAGGGAGGTTGTGGCTGCTCCCTCCCTGGAGGTGTTCAAGGCCAGATTGGTCGAGGCCTTGAGTAACCTGTACTAGTGGTAGGTGTTGCTGCCTATGGCAGGGGGTTGGAACTAGATGATCCTTGAGGTCCCTTCCAACCTTACCATTCTGTGATTCTATGATAATCTAACTCAGCAACTCACCTGCATCCATATTTGTAACAGAATAAAAAGGACAAATACAGTGGGGAAACTCCTCCAAATTTTCACATTTTAAAGCCTTCTTATGAGAAAAATTCCTGTCTCCCAATGAAAAAGATCTCTCACACTCATTCCTAATCCCACCACTACCCTGATGAATCTTCAAAAATAGAAGAATTAGTCTTTTTGTCTTAAGAGACCTATAGAAGCTTGAGGACTAAAACAAAGTGTTAACCTCTTTTCCTTTAAGAGATTAAGTGCAACATGAAATTGAATGAACATTTCTGAGACTCTGTTGCTATTCATCTTAAATCACTTAGCCTAACTATACCAGATTACAATATATTCACAGAGGAGTCATCTGTTATCATATATTTAATTAACAGTATTACAGCCAGCAAGAAAAATACTTCAGCTTACAAACTAGAGTAGTACAGTATAAGAGTACCTCAAGAAAAAAACCTACATACATATTTTACCTTTAGCAGAAGAAATTCTCATGGCACAGAACTGGTAGGCTTGGTGCTAGTAGTTTGCTAAATGAATAGCACTACATCATAGCTAGTAAGTTCTGCACAGCATTACACTCCCCTAGGAGTTGTTAAGACATTCAAATATCAGAAGATCAAAGAGAAATATCTCTGCCTATGCTGACACGGCTACATGGCAAGACAGAAAATGGTATTGGGAGGCGTGAAGAAAGGAAAAGATTTGCAAGTGGCCTTGCAAAAATTCTATAGTACTATTAATTTTTATTGTTGGTTTTCTCTCAGGTCTTGCCTGCTACTGTCCCTCTAACTTTGATTTGACAAGAAAATCATCATTGCCTTAAATTACCGTAAGGGAATGGGCACTACTGACAGAACAATTTATGAATCAAGTAAGAGTTTATACGCAAGTCCTGCTAACACTACTAAATTTGCAGTGATGGAAACCAAGAGGTGGTGACAGCTGCTGACTCAGCTATAAAGAGAAATTTCTTACAGCATTATTTTCAGAAGTACCAGGGAATAAAAATACATGTCAATGGAAAGAAACAAGGGGTTTGATCCTCCTCTCCACTGGAGTAGAAAGACAGCTTCTCACTAATTGCAACACAAATCATAAATGAGATCTTCAGGTTGCTATTTCTGCTGCTGCAGTATAGGATAAAACAAATTTGGAATCACAGTTTATAAATGCAATTTCTTTAGGCAACAATAAATGGAAGTAATAGTAACTATATGAAGTCTAATGGCTACATGGGACCCAAATTATATTGCGTGTATTTTTAAAATTGTATAGACATCAAACACTTGGCTTCTGCTAAGCAAATTTAATAACAATTGACATGTGAATCTCTACAGATTAAAGGATACTTCAAATTTCATGCTTTGGCAGAACACCCCCAGGAAGGGAACCTTGTTTACCCTGAGCAGACCAGCCTGAATATAGCAACTATAACTTAGTTTCTATAGTAATACAAGGGAAAAAGAAAAAATCAGATTTAAAGCTTCTTAAACCATGATGGAAGAGCATTTTATGGTTAGGTAAATATTCAGCTTACTGGTGGAAACATCTAATTTTTAGTCAAATACAACCAGGGATTTTTTTTTACTTCTTTTTTTCCTTTTAATTGCAAGAAAAAAAATTCATTCATCTCCCAGGGTGAGTGGTGGATTTGAAATATCGTGGTCTTATACAGCTGAACTTAGGAAAAAAAAAAAATAAAAAAGGTGCTCCTGAACATGGTCTAGGAGTCATAGAATCATGGAATGGTAAGGTTGGAAGGGACCTCAAGGATCACCTAGGTCCAACCCCCTGCCATAGGCAGGGACACCTCCCACTAGTACAGGTCACTCAAGGCCGCGTCCAACCTGGCCTTGAACACCTCCAGGGAGGGAGCAGCCACAACCTCCCTGGGCAACCTGTGCCAGTGCCTCACCACCCAGGAAAGCATAGAAGCCAACTGGTTGCCAATTTTCTATTTTCTTTCCATGTTTTAAATCATTAAAAGACCTTGTATCATTTTCAGTACTTAAGACAGGCAATAATTGATTGAAAGTCCCCTTTGCTTGAGATACGTTTCCAAGAGTTATTGATTATGATAATTTCCTGATAAGAATTCCTAATGAATTAAAAGGTATTAGAGTGGTTAAAATCCACGAGCACTTACCCACAAAAAGGTTGACCTTGATCAGTATCAAGGGTAGCATTTCTTAAATAAGATTTGAGATCATCTTAGTGAGCAATAAATCCAAGTGGCAATAAGAAGGCAAAATGAGAAAGTTTTTTTTACAATGTTGAAGGCACATATAGATAGAATTCATTAGAGGACAACCTTTGGGAAGAGTTAAGATACTAGGAAACAAAATATGCTAATAGTAATTAGCACAGAAGCTCTGACACAGCACTATACATCACTTGTTCCTGCCCTGTAAGTAGGTCTGACATGCAGGAGAGATCACATTTTGTGATACGGGCCCAAAATGCATTCCTTGTTTACATTCCCCAGCATGCTCCAATTACTTACTGACATTTCTCAGCACAAGAGCATAACAGAAAAGTGATGCAGTAATGAGGCAAGGCCTTTATTAAACTCATTGAAATATGCATCTACTGTCATTGATGTAAATGAGATGAATAAGTCCAGGTGGAAATATTCAGGCTCAATGCAATGTTGAATATGAACATTAAAAATTGTTCTTTGTTGACATTCATCATTTTCAAACGAGTGCTGGCTTCTCCCCCCTCTCTCTCCACCCTGCCCCTCCTTGTCAGAAACACTTCATTAAGTTAGAGTTCAGTTAAATACATCAAAATTAAATCAAAGCAGAATTAGAAAACCAAAAGTATGCAGTCTGGTAGACTGCTACAGCTAGGAGCAGGCTTTTGTGTGTGGAGCTTTTACTCCTCAAAGGGGACTTCAACCACACCACCATCTGGTGAAGGGGCAGCACAGAAAGACATTAGTAACCAGGAGGTTCTGACAATTTCCTTACCCAGGTGATAAGAGGAGCTAATGAGGAAAGATGCTTTGCTGGACCTTGTACTCACAAACAAGGAAGGGTTCACTGAGCATGTGAAAGTTGAAGGTAGCCTTAGATGCAATGACCATGACAGTCAGGAGCTTGGAATCTTAAGATGAGGAATCAGGGCAAAATGCAGGACCACAATGCTGGACTTTAAGAAGTAGACACTGTTCACTTCAAAGATCTGCTTTGAATAGTGCCATGGAAAGTGGGTCTGTAGTGAAGAATGACCCAAGAAATTAGTGACCCCAACAGATTAACCAGACTAGACTCAGCCAGCTGGAAGTTAAGGAATGAAGCTTTATATTAAGATATATATTACAAATATTTACAGTTACATACAGAAATATACAAGTTAAAGGTAATACAGAAACACAATACCCCTCTCAGAAATCAGAGTGCCTGGGAGGGGCTCCCAACCACCCTTCCACCTTCTTTCCACCACACTCTCTTATCCCTGAATCTGCCTTCTGTTCAAGCTGAGTTGGAAGGATCAGTAAGGGGGGTTAGAAGCAGAATGATTAGTTGGGTTACAGAGCTCCACCTAGAAACAGTTAATATGGCAGAAGCAACCCTATGAGTGAAGTAGACATCACCATTATTTTCTTTTCACAGCCCATAATCTAATTTTTCTCATTAAAGGATTCCAATTAGCCTCAAACCAGCACAACTGGTTAATATACAAGGATCACCTCCTCCAAGTTAAAGAACAGTCCACCTCACCAACCAGGAAACCAGACAAAAATGCCAGGAGGTCTTCATGGATGACCAAGGATCTCCCGGCTAAACCCAAACACAGAGAGAAATACAGAAGCAGTGAAGTGTAAGTGTAATTTCCTGTATTTCAGAAATGTGAGTAATTCCAGAGAAGGTGCTTCAATGTACACAATTTGAAGATCTTGCCACAGGAGATACTGAAGGCATCCTGAGTAATTTAAGCCACATTAGATGTGAGAATTGAATCAAACAGAGTTCACAGTTCATAAAACCAGTTGCTTGCACCTAAAGCAGAACCATTTGAGGCCTCAGATACTCTTGCTTTGGAGCTCTTTTCCCTTTAGAATTGCCTCCTACTCTGGTGCTACCTTACTTCTTACTAGCTTATTCCATAGACACCCAAGAATAAGGCTTCTTATCTGCTGATGACTGGGTACATGTGGTGACCCTCTCATCTCTTCCTTTAATACATTTCTGTTCCAAATCCTATGACACAGTGATTTTCACTCACTGAAAGACGCCTCACTTTTAGCCAAAGAAGAGGGTTTAGAAAACAACATTGATGTGATTATCCACTGTTATACAGACATCCTTTGAAAACCTTCACCTTGTGAAATGTCCAATATAATTTGTTCTTAGAGAAGTAAATCATATATGCCTACAATAAAATATTTACTATTTGTTGTTGTATAAATCAATGCACGACGCTGCGCTGGTGAACTGTAATCTTCATTATTTATCAGTCTCTGCAATCTATGCCGTTGGAATATTTTACCAGAGTTTATAACATCTGTATTAAAGGAATCACTAGAATCAAAAGAAATAACAAAGGGATATAGAGCAAGTCAAGAGGAGGGCCACGAAGATGATTAGACGGCTGGAGCACCTCTCCTATGAGGCTACAAGAGTTGGGGCTCTGCAGCCTGGAGAAGAGAAGGCTTTCAGGAGACCTTGTAGTAGCCTTCCAGTATCTGAAGGAGGCCTACAGGAAGGCTGGGGAGGGATTATTTACAAGGTCTTGTAATGACAGGATGAGGAGTAATGAGTTTAAACTGGCAGAGGGGAGATTTAGACTGGATGTTAGGAAGAAGCTCTTTGCAGTGAGGGTGGTGAGGTACTGGAACAGCTTGCCCAGGGAGGTTGTAGCTGCTCCCTCCCTGGAGGTGTTCAAGGCCAGATTGGAAGAGGCCTTGAGTGACCTTTTACCTAGGAGGTGTCCCTGCCTATGGTGGGGGGCTGGAACTGGATGATCTTTGAAGTCCCTTCCAACCTAAACCATTCTATGATGCTATTCTATGATTCTATGAATAACATTTAGTAAGTGTTAATTCCCTATCTACAAATGTTCTTTGAGAATTTAACAAATCTGTCATATTATTTTTGCATTGTTTTAGTTTAATAATCAAGTCTGGTTTTATATATATATATGTGTGTCTGTCTGTGTCTGTGTCTGTGTGTGTGCATGTGTTTACACAGGAGCAACAGAGATAATCCCCTTGGTGCATCAGCGTTGAAATATACAATCCTTACCTTCATTTAAATCTAGATAAACTATTGTTTAGCCATAGTGACATGAGGAGTTTCTGGTTTTTGAAACGTGGTAATTCCTGAAGTAAACATTAAACTTCTTTTGTCTTTACATCAACAATGAACTGAGAGAAGAGAATTGGTTCTGCCTCTATCCTTGGCACTCTTTCATGTGTAAGCAGAGCCTGGCTTTCATCCGTATGTAGAATACAGGTTGCAACAAAGCAGGAACTTGGCACCAGTTCTTTCCTCTCTTAAATGCAGTCTGATTGCATCACAATATTCAGGGAAAAAAAACCCCATCCATTTCTAAATTAAAACAACAAACAAAAAAAGTCTTCAGCATTTTCCTTCCTGACCTTGTAGTTGCTTCCAACCTCCACTTCTTTTCCTCAATCAGGGAAATGAAAGATACTACCATAAAAATACTTAGGAGACAGAAAACAACGTTATTAGAGTTTTAGGCCATTAATTAGTGTTAGTTTTGAACTTCACAACTCTTTGGTGACTCTCAAAAGTTTTCTGAACTTCTGTGTGTTAATGTTTGAGAGCTCTCAGGTTCCCTTAAGAAAACCACAGAGACAAAGGCCAGTCCCAAGGAGATGGATCTGGTTATCCCAGGATACTGGAACATTGCTGTTCTGTTCTGCCTCTGGAAGCCAGTGCCTGGTTGCTATAGCTCACTTTGCCTCCTCCTCTCCTCTCTTCACATCTCTCTCTGAGCAGAGAAAATCCCTTCTTACCTCACTTGGCTGAGCCTGTGGATGTATCCATTCTACCTGACTGTCTTTTGCATCTATGCACCTGTAACTAGAACCTCTTTTTAAACTGCCAATCAGTGTGCAGTATCTTCATTTTTAATCTCCAAAAGGAGTAGGAATCACTTCTATCATCCAGTCCTGGGTAGCTCATGGTCTCTAACTACAACACTGTGGAAGTTTATTTGCAGGCATATTTCAGACCTCTCTACAAGACAGAAGGAGTGGACCAGATGCTATGGGCAGGCCAGTCTGTTTTATTGTAAGTTCACATACACTCTGAAGTACAAGCAACAACCACAGTCCAGTAGAGAATCTAACCACCTGCTTTCAGCACTCAACTAGGCACACTGATTTTAAAAGAAATACCAAAGACCTTAAAATTAACAGGATGCTTGAGTACCTTTTGAATGAGTTGTATGGTGTTTTAAAGATGCCATAATTCTGTGTGGTTGAGACTTGAATTGCCTTTCCACCAGAAAATGTTTTTGGGTATACTCTATAGCCAAATAAAATTGAAAACCCCAGATTTTGGGGGAATATTGTATTCAGCCAGAAGACTTTTATGGTCTAAAAGTTATTGACAGTAGAAATGCTTACAGAATCACAGAATGTTAGGTGTTGGAAGGGACCTCCAGAGATGATCAAGTCCAGCCCCCCTGCCAAAGGCAGGATCACCTAGAGTACAGGATGCATCCAGGCAGGTTTTAAAAGTCTCCAGAGAAACAAACTCCACAATTTCCCTGGGCAGCCTGTTCCAGTGCTCTTTCACTCTCACTGCAGAGAAGTTTCTCATGTTGAGGTGAAACCTTCTATGTTCAATACATTCTTCTATATCACATTCTTACTGCTCTTTTTCACATGCCTTTCTTGGCTATGCTTTATGAAGGAGGGCAGGCATATAACAGTTTTCCCCTTGCAGCACGTGCTCCAGCTGCATCATTTTGGTGGTCCTGCACTGAACAGATTCCAATCTTTCAACACCTTCCACCTGCAGCTTCAGAGGTGCTATGAAAGAGGATAATAAAGTCTTCATACCCCCTAGCTACAGCCAAGTGAGGAAATACAAAATTATTCAGGGGAAAATGATAAATTAAGTTCAGCATGCAATAGAATCATAGAATCAACCACGTTGGAAAAGGCCTCCAAGATCATCCAGTCTGACCTATCATCCAGCCCTATCCAATCAGCTGGCATCAAGTGCCTCATCCAATCTTTTCTTGAACATCTCCGGGTATGGTGACTCCATATCATTGAAACTTTGTTCTCCCACTCTTTCCTTGTGCATACTCAAAAACTGATCTCCTCTCCTGCCATATGTTAGCTCTGCATGACCCCCCATGCATGATCTACAGAGAAAATTGTATGAAAAGCTCACTAGGAGCCATCAGGTCAGCTATGGACAGTGGAAAACTACCAAATCTAATATCCAAAAGATTGGTTTCCTGGCTGAGGAATAAAAGAATCTGAACATGGAGCATTATAAAATGCATTAGTTGTTTGACTCTTGTGCATACAACTGAGGTCCATTGCTTTGTATCTCCTTTTTTACTGCTGAAAACTCATGGAGAAAAATACACTAACCACTGTTTTTGTATTTACTCAACATAATGCTTTCCTTTCTCAAACTGTCAAGAGAAAGGGTATGAAAAGTTTTGTAACTTGGTTATGTTGCAGTAAGTTTTCTAAAACACAGAGAGAGAGAGTAAATCACTGAAACAGAAAACTCTATGAAATATTATTTTGCGGTAAAAGCTTCTCTGTGTGGCCAATGCTTTGCCTGAATATTGCTATTAATATTTCTGTACTAAACAGTGAAAAGTTTCCTTGTGAAGGAATAAAATCAATTTCAAAATTACTCAGTTAGGGATGGGAGTGATGTCAATTTTAGCGCCAATGAATGCTAGCACAGTGGACGTAGATCGCAGAATTCGCAAGCTGTTAGAACTTGTCGGTTTAGTTTAAAATGGAATTGCATTATTTATTTATTGATGTAATGAACTAAAAGGATCTGGTCTGAATCCTCAAAATCTGTTAAACAAAATTTTATATTCGTTTAATGGAATTGGTTCCTGCTCTCATTACGATCGTTGTCAGTGAAATGAGACATCAGAGGATTTTAATACCCAGTACAATCTCTGAAAGACAGCAATATACTGTGTAACCCTGACCTTTTCAGTGTTCTGTAATTTGATTGGCAGGAAGCCACTCTTGTTCTCTGTTACATTTCTGGCAATCTAAGTCTCCAAAGAGAGGCTGTGTGGCCAGCCAGTCAAAATGCAAAGTATGTCAGATACAATGAGTAAGGCTTGGTAATATAATTTACACATTACATTAGACACTATTGAGAAATGAAATTCTTGTCACCAGCCAATTATTGTATGATAGCAGTGTTGATAAACAGCCAAAAGAATAAACCAATTCACTTTTTCTAAAAAAAAAAAAAAAGGTCAAAAATAGTTTTTTTCCTTTTAGATGCTGATGAAAAAGATGATGTTAATAGGATCAATAAGCAGAGTGTAGTTTACGTCCATAGTGAAAAAAAGAGATATATAACACAGTATAATCCTTGACATTTTATAAATACTTTCCCAAACTCCTCT
This sequence comes from Eubucco bourcierii, assembly GCA_013396675.1. Taxonomy (NCBI): domain Eukaryota; kingdom Metazoa; phylum Chordata; class Aves; order Piciformes; family Ramphastidae; genus Eubucco; species Eubucco bourcierii. Next base: position 42,672 of record VWZE01004273.1, read on the forward strand.
AGTGACATTCTGATTCCTTCTTTTTCTTTCTGTCATAAAAGGAAAGTAACAACAAAAGAAGAAAACAAAGGAAAAAAGATGTGTGAAAATGAATCATGAGAGGAAGAAAAGTAGCTATTGATTATTACAGGAAACAAAGACAGTCTGCAGTCTAAAGACTTTATGTTCTCTGACAGCACATCAAAGTTTGTATCTAGAACTTAAAATAATGAAAAAGGGAAAGAAATCTAGATGTCTGCAAGCTTGACATCTGAGCCCGAGCTAGTCATTGCCTTGTCTCCTTCAAATCAAGGTAACATTCAGTTCAGCTCATCCTTAGACAACTTAGTTGCATTTCTTTCTTTCTAGAAAGGTAACTTTCTAAAGTTATCTATTTCTATCCACTGATCACAAAATGAAGGCTAGAGTGACTAGCAAAGGCTTAGATATTTATCTTTCAGCAGGGCAGGCTGATTTAAGTTGCAGACAGATTTACTTTGCTGATGAAGAAAAGTTAGAAGACATCAAATGCTCCTTTCTTTTCCTCCTCACATTTCAATTATGTTTGGACTGTATTTCACTGAAGAAGGATAATTCCCTATATACAACTGACTCCAAATGTCAGAAATGTTTTGTCCCAACAAGCATATATGTTGTAACTCCTTGAGCAGTATTACTGAGTATAGCCCCAGTATCTATGTTACTTTTTATAGTAGTAGAATTTGGCAACTGTAATGCAGGAGAAAGTTGAAAGCCTCCTGTCCTCTTGCCTTTGTTAAATATACAGTGACATCACTGATACCAGTGGATCCACTGGTCAGCAGATTGAGTGTTGTTTTTAACAACACAGAGGTGGAAAGTGACTGAAAAAAATTGAAGTCACTCTCCTGAACAGGAGTTCAATAAAACATCTGAGAACAAATTCAGAATAAGCTGCTTGGAGCTGTAAAAAAATATGCAGGAGCTGTATAACTTGTATGCTACCTATCTAATGGTGAGTGCTTGTTTGTGAAAGCATGCAAAGACAACAGGGACTCAGAAGAAATTACAGATTTATGGGGGCCAAAACATCTGTGGAGCAGTGCTTACAGGAATAGAAAAGGTTGATTAGAAAACTGACAAGGTACAAATGATTTCCCCTTGTTTGATAAGGCCATTTGACTTGTTTATGAAAATAAACAGCACTGAACCCAAATTAACTAAGCTCCATCAGTAACTGGGAACAACTTGCAAACCTCAGAATATTGGCTACTTTCTCAGGAAAGAAAAAAAAAAAAGCCCTTTTTTCTTCAAATTCAGGGACAAGATGATGAGATTTGAGTATTGGAAATGCTGTGTTATGTGAGATGTCTGACAGCCGTTAATTAATACTTAGAATCATAGAATCAAGCAGGTTGGAAGAGACCCCCAAGCTCATCCAGTCCAACCTATTATCCAGTCCTAGCCAATCAACCAGACCATGGCACTAAGTGCCTCATCCATTGTTTTCTTGAACACCTCCAGGGACTACAACTCCACCACCTCCCTGGGCAGCCCATTCCAATGGCATATGACTATATAAATACAAACGACTTTGTCTTTATCTGTCATTCTGTAATTAAATAGTTAAGACTGTTTTCTCTTCTTAGCCTAGGTCACAGTTACACAGGAAATGTTTATTAGGCTATCAGTTAAATACACTGATCAGCTTTTACTTATGACCAGCATAGTTACATTTGTTTTAAAAATTGCTATGTTTCTTCTGTGCTGCCTCCGTATTTCAATACTGAAAACAAGAGCTCTGTCTTTTAAATCATTTTCTAGAGGGAAATACCTGAAAGATCACACTGCTGTAGAATGTAATAAAAGTTGAAAAATCTTTTGTAATGGAGGTGTAGTGGTATGAATGGAGTCATCATACATCTTGTCAGAATAGCTGCACTTTTCACTGACATGAAGACCTCTCCATTAGTTGAGGGCCCTTTACCTACTGAAGCCATTTGAATTCATCCTTGAAAAATCTCAGTGTTTGACATACTAAAGCTATTCTGCCTCCAGGAGAATATCACAAACAGAACCTTTTCATTGCTTTGTTAGCTTTGTTTTTAAAAGAGAGACACTGGTTTAGGGACAACAGCAAAATTATCTATTTTCTGTTACTTTCTACAGGCATAATTTAACAGTGACTATACTAAACAAAAAAAACCAAAAAACAAACCCAAACAAAAAAAAACCAAACCAAAACAAACAGAAGAAGGGTAAAAATATAAAGTAGTATTACTGGAAATATAAAAAAATGAGGAAAGAAAAAAACCCCAAACCTGTAGTTCAGCTGTAAACCTCTTGTAATGAATTCAGATAACGTTTCAAGGTCTGAGTCAAATGGGAATGCATTTTGTAGGATGAAAACCCCTGCTCTTCCTATTTACAGTTTTTTCTTGGATATCAACAACTGTTGATTTGAAAAAGGAAAACAGGATTTTAAAAAATTCTGGGATACTTAATACAGTGATCACCTCCTCACATTACTGTATTTTGTAGAATTTATATCATGCAGCTCATCTCTATTTTAAGTTCATAAGTGTCATTTAGGAGTAAGGAAGCTCATAAAAGTTAGTCTGTGTCTTATCAAGGATATCAGTACTTACATTTGGTGTCAATAAGAAGGGTGGCCAAACAAGCTACAGTTAACTGAAGAAGCATGAAGAGAGTCATGGAGAAAAACTGAATTTAAGAAACATGTCAAGCAGAGAACTCTTTATACTGTTTGCACCTGTGAGGGATTGCCTCTTCTTGAGATACTCCGAAAATCCCAGGACATGTGTCAGGAAATCAAGAATACCAAAAAGAGTAGATGAACAGTATCAAGAGGAAAATCTAAGACATTAAGAAAATCAGGAAGAAGGAAAAATGTGAATACTTTCTGGGACTGATTCTACTTGTCCCTGAATCAGTCATAGAATCAAGTAATTGACTGATTCTGAGTTCACCAGGATTGTTTATTTCTCTGTGAGCAGCTAAGAGGTTGCCAAGCTTGGGCTGTGAAATTATTATAGCTCCGTATGTTTAAAAAAACACTCAGAAATGTTTACTGTCATGAGGATTTGACTAATTTCATAGGAATTCTGCAGTTATGACTGATTTCATAGGAATTCCACAGTTACTGAATTAAAGATGATAAAACAAACCAAAAACCACAAAAATGTGAATCTCTGAATTTCCACTATGGCACAGAGCTGTCACTGAAAATCCCAGGCTGGGTGAGACAAACAAGCTTAGTGAGGGATCCCAGTGTGCAGCACTCTCCCTGATAGCAACAGTTATGTAAAGCGAGTTGCTGTATCCTCTTCTTGTTCATGTACCCCTGGTTTAGAAACACACAAATATTAGAGTCAGAGTAATTTTTGAGTCAGCTGGTATTTGCATACCATACTTTGAAAAGAAATGCACATTGGAGCTGTCATTATGTCCAAATAGTGCCATCACAATGGTTTATATTTTCATATTCTGTTAGAAGCTTTAAAGATTAGTAAGTCAATATGCTCTCTTGCACCTTTTTAGGAGCACTTTCAGGTCAAGCTTGTGACCAGCTGAGATCCCAGCTATATTTATTATGATTTATTTTTCCTATGATAATAAGGATGAGTTCTCATGGCATTTGTTCCTTTCAGAATAATCAACTTTAAAATATAAATAAATGCACTCTCTGTTGCATCTTAATTCAGGTTGTTTTAAGGTACTTATATCTTCCAATCATTTTATCTATGGTAATGAGAGTCAGCTGAAACCAAAGTGGCTGAAAGTGATAGCTGTAAAAACTGAATAGGAAAACATCAGAGTAAGTCTATCCAGGGGTAAAAGTTTCTGGAATGCAGTAACTGAGAATTCACAATCAGTAAAAGCCTGTTTCTATTATTTAAGTTCTTAACCTATTTGTAGTCCAAAGCTTGTTGGAATAAGTTCTGCAAAGTTTCACATGTGAAAAAAATTACTATTATTTTTAAATTTTTTTTTGGGGGGGGGGGTGGAGGGTGTGCTTAGTTTTGGTTTTTTGGTTTTATTGGGGTTTGGTTGGTTGGTTGGGTTTTTTTTGTTAATTTATATTTGGTTTACTCCCCTTATATTTAATGAGAAAATGGATAAATTTCTACTTGCATCTTCATGGTATTCATGATTTTATATGTATATAACTGAGTCTTTTATCCCTCTGATCTCTTGTAGCCTGCACTAGAACTTCTTTTGATTTCACATTGCTTCATCTTCTTGAGGCACTTTGACCTGAACTATGAACAGTGTTCAGGTGACACTGTGGATTTATGTTCAGGCCTAATTATCTTTCTGGCTTGTTTTCATTTCCATTCCTAGCATTTCTTAGCTGATGTTTTTCATGTGTTGACAGACTTTATCTCCTTTTTGACAGAGCTATGTCATTTCTGCACCATTCAGAAAGTGTGCACTGCACAGCATATCTAAGCCATGAGTAGCTTTCCGAAGCAGCAGCTTCTTTTCACATCATAGCACTCTGTATACAGTAACATCTGCTGTATACACTTGGGTGCACTTGGCTGTGGTTTCTTCATGGTGCTTTTTAATGGCCTGTGATCCACCTGTACAAATATCCTATTTCCACAGGCAAGGAAAGTAAAATGATTTAATTTTAAAGAATTCAATCAGGAGCTACTTTTCTCAATGTTATCCCACCTTGTTTATGTCTAGAAAATGTTATAAGCTCTATTTTTCTAAATGCTGCTTTTCAAAGACCTTAAAAAAAACAGTATAGTAAGATTACACTGCAGGCTACAGCACTGTATTATAGGACTTCAGGATCAGTGACTCACATATGTATTTCATTATTTCATTAAATATTGGTCCCTGGTTTCCATTTGCTTCTATGCTGCATCCTTTTTGTGTTACTTGAATATTCTCAGGCATTTGATTGATATTTGTAAAGTAAATTGCTGGACTCCTCTAATATCCTATGACCCGGAGTTATCTCTAAGGGTTTTCTGGCTTGCAGCACTTCCAGAGAGTTTTTCAGTATCAAAAGATATCTGAAAAAGAACCACCACAGATCTTTTCAGCTTCAATTTGACCAAAAATGCTTTCTGAAAAGCTGCTTGATACAGTTTCTTCTGTATAGTATTGCTGTGGATTGGTTCTTCTTTAGTTTCTTCAAGTAAGAACACAATCTGCTGCAATCATGATACTTCTGCTTCATTTCAAAGCCTAGTTTACTCTACATCGGTAACGAGCTGCAGGTTCTTTTCGTACCCAAAGCTATTTGCACCCAAGCGCACTTGCCAAGCGTGTGAAACATAGCCAGGCCGTTGCAACAACACTAGTACTTTGCATATAGAAATACATACAGCCAGCAGTTTAACCTGGTAAATCACACAGGGTCTTCAATAGCTGCCAAAGACCAGTAGTTTTTTGGTTTTTTTTCATTGCTTTGTTGAGTGGTTTGGGATGAATTAATCTGAAGATCTTCTCACGGTACTATATTTTGGGTTTCATCTATATTAGTTCAGTAGAATTCTTGGAACATTTTATTTTTTGCAGGTTTTCCAGTTTCTTTTACCTAATAAAAACCTTCTTTTTGGATATGCCATTATTCATGCATATACATAATTTTGTTATTATTCCATCACCAATGCCTTATGTGTGTTTCCCTTTCTTTCCTGTTCTGTGGATACCTTTAAATTAGCCTCTGATCATATCTATATATTGCACTGCTTTGTTGCCCAGCAACTATATCTCGGCATAAAACATTCTTGTGTGTGTTTCTTATGGGGCAACTTATATTTTTACATTTTCCTCACTATTAGACTCATGAGGCATCAAAAACATTTTTCTTCCCTTTAGTTCAAATGTGTATTGCCATTTTGCATCATTGCTTGGATTAGAAGTATTAGCCACCGATCTGATAGCCCAGCTGCAGATGTGACATTTGAGTAGTTATATATTCATCAAGGGTTTGTGGATAAGCTCTTTACAGGCTATGATCTCTTCTCTACCAGAGCTCAGGCAACACCTGGACTGAAGATGATTTGGTGGTAGCGGACACAGATAAGGTTAAGGTCACCAAATACTTTCTTTGCATCAGTTTTCACCAATGTAGAACCTAAGGCCTCAGTTATGGGGGAAAGGGTTCGAGGCTGAGAACTACCAGCAATGAATAAGGGCTGAGTCAGGGATTATTTGAGAGATCTCAACCTATACAAGTACTTGGAAACCTGTGTCCAGTAGTGCTGCAATATCTGGCTTCCCTCCTCTCTGACAGATGATGGAGATGGAAGAAGAATTCTGAATAAATGTAGAAATTCAAATATTGCACCCATCCTTCATAAAGGTTAAATAAACAATCTAGGGAATTACAGGCTACTCAGTCACAGTTCGTTTCCTGTGGAGTTATACAGCACCTCACTTTGGAATAAATTTGTAGCAGGAAGAAGATTATTAGGAGCAGCTAGCACGTTTTGGGTTTTTTTTAAAGGCTAAACCATACTTGATCAAGCTGATTGAATGAATGAATGAATTGAATGAAGAATAAATAATATGAAGGGAGGTTATTGTGCCCCTGACCCTTTATCCAGCACTGCTCAGGCCACGCCATGAGTACTGTGTCCAGTTCTGGGCCCCTCAATTCAAGAGAGATGTTGAGGTATTGGAATTTCCAGTGAAGGGTGATGAAGTTGGTGAGGGGCCTGGAGCACAGCCCTGTGAGGAAAGATTGAGGGAGCTGGAGATGTGCAGCCTGCAGAAGAGGAGGCTCAGGGCAGACCTCATTGCTGTCTACCTGAGGAAGGCTGTAGCCAGGTGGGGTTGGTCTCTTCTCCCAGGCAACCAGCAACAGAACAAGGGGACAGCCTCAAGCTGTGCCAGGGGAGGTCTAGGCTGGATGTTATGAGGAAGTTCTTGACAGAGAGAGTGATTTGCATTGGAATGGACTGCCCAGGGAGTTGGTGGAGTCACCATCCCTGGAGGTGTTCAAGACAAGACTGGATGGGGCACTTAGTGGCGTGGTCTAGTTGATTGGCTGGGGCTTGGGTGATAGGTTGGATTGGATGATCTTGGATGTCGCTTCCAACCTAGTTGATTCTATGGTTCTATCATAGGGTACTTGCAACAATAAGACCTGAGATAGTTTTGTTTCATCTTGCCTAGGGACTGGACGATTGCATTTTCTTAAACTATTATATCTACTCTTACACCTTAGGCACTAATCCAGAAAGCTCACATTCTCTGTACTTTCTTTGATTTTCTCGTACCTAAATCTGAATAAATTGAATTACTTTCTCTTTGGAGACTTCCCATAATATATCTTTAGAGACTCGACTCTACTTCAGTAGTTGCCCATAATCATACCTTTAGGCTTAACTCCCCATCTGTATCTATTTGTTCTGCTCCATTACCAGCTGTTTCTCTTCTTTCCTCTTACCTTCTAAACAAGTTCTCTGCCTTTCTGTGGGTCCTGGTAGTCTGAGTGCCTCTCATTAACCACACAAGATTCCTCAAAAACAGTCAAAAGATGTAAGATAGCTCCAAAAAAAACCCCAGTTTTTTCTACATGAAGTAATGTAGCATCTGTGGAAGTACTAGTTCAGATTATCACTTGTCCCAAGACAGCTGCTTGATTTCCCAGCAAGATTACTGATTACTGAGCTGAAGTAAAGCACTGCACTGACTCAGACGGAGTTATGAAACTATCTCTTGTGTAACTAATTTAAATGTTTCTGAATAATTCTACATTACCTTTACCAGATATTGCCACATTTTCTAGAAGTAAATCAGTTTTATTTAAAGCAACAATAAAACATGAAAAGGAAAGAGTGTCAATCATGCAGGTAACATCCATGATAAGGTAGGCAGTAGGGATAGCTTTAGAAAATCAAGACATGAAAGAACCATACACTTTCATTCCCTGTAAGGAAACATCAACATATCATTTGAGGCTAAGAGAATGGACATGTTTGTCCTTATTTGAATATAGTCCTTCATTGAGCATATGGATGAAATAAAAACAAAACAAAACAAAACAAAACAAAAACCAAACCAAACAAAACAAAACCCAAACAAACCCAACATGTTTAAGTCGATTTAATTAAAACATATTAAATTAGACCACTATTCAATGAGCAAAAGCACTTGCAAATATCCTCTATCCTGCCCCCTATTCTATGACTTCACTCTCACTCTAGAACTGCTTAACTGTTTTCAAGTGAATTCATAGATCCTGAATACTGAATTGAAGCAATAAGCAGAGTCATCTGCAACTTGAATCGCTGTATCAAGATATCTAGCTCAGTGCACAGGAGCTTTTTTTTTCAATTCCTCATGACTACCACCACTTTTTTTCCAAGGAACTGCTTAAGCAAAATGTAACAGAATAGCAAGAAAGTTTCCAGAAAGTACAGCAGTTAATTAAAATCAGGCAAATCCCACAGTATTTAGGCTGGGAGTCAAGACAATTCCATGTTCCAGTTTCAGCCGTGGCACTGATTGATTTTGGACAACTTTGCTGACTTTTTCTCCTTGTTACTTATTCAGCTCAGCTGCACAGCTGAATAAAAAGCAAGCCACAGTGACAGCCAGCTGCTGTGCCTAACCCATACTCTCTGGGGAAATAAATTGAAAAGGAATCGGGAGGGATCAGAACACTCTAAACCACCTACTACTTCAAAACAGACAATTGCAGGTAGCAAAAACGTGCCTAAATAATGTGCACAATCTGAAAGTCCTCAGTGGGCATGATTTTTCTTTATAAACAGTTTTTTAATCCCAAAGAAAAAAACACCGTTGGTGACATTATCCTGTGAAGTGACAAATCATTGCTGAATACCTGGCACTTGGATTCTACCTTCTGTACATCCTGTTTTCTGTTTATGATAATACATGTAGTTTTATTTAAAACTGTACCAGGGCAACATTAAACACTGCTAGTGCTTGGCAGCCTATTGTGCAGTCAATGAGATATGAGCAATAAAAGTCTGTAATGGTGTAAAATCTTGCTGAAGTTCCCACTGTCTCTCTAACCAGAACAGATTTAAGCACTGTGAGAAGAATTTCAGTGCTCCATCACCGAGCAGTGTCAGGATTGAGGTGTACTGCTACAGCAGTATGGAGAGCACAGTATTGTTGACATCCCTTTTATAGCAGACATCATTTAAACTTTAATAAGGTATTCATCATGGATTGACCTTGTGAACAACACTAGCTTGTGTGTTCACCAATGGGATTCATACCATACATTAGGAGTTTTGTGCAGAGTGAGAAGAATTCGTAGTCTGCTGTTGCACATGTTCTAAATACATACGACTTCGAGCAAATAAATAAATAAATAAATAGACAGACAGACACATAGATAGATAGATAGATTAGGTGTCTGTGTTAGTAGTTACCAAATGACTGCACCATGTGTGCTTGTTTTGCTCCAAGAGAAGGCAATCTCCCTGAATTTGTTACCAAAAGCAAGAAATGTGTGCGCATGTGTGTGTGGTGTGTTTTACCTGCTCCAATTTATTTCCTAGTCCATGAAAACTGTGTTCAGTAAGAGGATAACATTAAGGTCCCCATGAATGAAAGGCAGTAGGCAGTCTCTCTGCCTTGTGAATGTCACACATCTCAGTCTTTAGCTTTAGTTTCCAAAGACAAGTCACAACTGTAAGGACAGCTATACTTCAGCTTTGTTCCCAGGTCAGTCCTCAATTTGTTTTCACTGACATGGATGCTAGCAGTGTAATTCTTGGACTGTGCTACAGCCACGAAACATTTGTTCTCAAAGTAGTTTGTTTAGTAACTGAAGCTAAATAACATACTTTAGCTTTATCTCAACCTGCTTTGCAGCACTAAATGTAGTTGCGAACAGTTTATTGCAGAATTATTGGTCTTGCACACATAACACATCAGGAGACAACGCGCTGCTGTGAGGCAACTTGCCAGAGCCTGTTGATTTAAGTTTTGTGATTCCAACACATTCTTAAAGCACATGGTTTAAGTGTCACTGTTACCTAACCCTTACTAACATCTTACAACTCTCAGACACTGAAGTACATTACAGAACTGCACCATACAGATACAGGTGAAAAATGTAGCACGGCTCAAGTATCTTCATTTCAGAACGAGCTATAAACCTGATTTATTACATATATTCCATCAATGTTACACCAGGGATAGAGTGGATACAAAACCCTTTACATTGTAAGAATGTATAATCCTGGTCCCTCCTTAAGAAGAAAGAGGAATATTTTGCAAAATAGACATCTGAAGGCTTTCATCTGTACAAATTCCCAGTGAACTCAATAGTAAGTCTGCAAAAAATGTACATACTTACCTCTCTCATCAGAGTAATCATCACCTTTTTTAAGGTTTTTAGTTAGCACTGCGATTATACCACACATGTTTCACCTTGCTGGGGATAGCACTCTGCTTAGACATATCTGGCTAATTTAGCATTTAAATCACTTGGGCTATGCTAATGTAAAACAGGTAGCACGACACTCATTTTGATTGAATAGTTCTATGAATGAACAGTTAAAGATTTTACCGAGTCATGAATTAAAATAATAATAGAATGCAAAGAATTTTTACAGAGCAACTGCAACGAGAGAAATATTCTTGACATTAAACACAGATGTCCAACTGCTTTATGAGAAAAAAAAATATATATATATTTAGGTGTTTTTTTTCAGATCAGTCTGCAAGTGTAGATTATATTATTAGTCATTTTCAATATTTTCAGTTTGTAACTACTCAAATATATATCAAATATTTTCTTCGATGACTGGCACTATGTTTTATTGAGGCCATACTCTGACTCCTTTGTTTGAAGTTACTGGATATATTCTCCAGGTGTAATTTGCTTGCATTGAGTTGGACACCTTGAGGAGTAAGATGTTATTCAATGAAAGGGTACCAGAATATGCCTCCAAATGCTCACATAATTGGACATCTGGTCATGGTTTAACAGAAAACCTTTTCAAAGAGATGCTAAATAACCATGCAACTCACATTTTACATTGTTTTAGTTGTCTGAGATGCAAAGAATTATTCTGAGTGAGGGTAGGGAATAACTAGGAGATGATAGCTAGATATTTAAGGTAAAGACAAACCTATCAGCCACCTACAAAGGATAAGGACATTAGGTCTGGACTGGTGAAAAAAAAAAAAAAACAAAGCAAAAAAAACCTGCTTTTTGAGTCAATCTGTACATGATTAATAGATGTTACCAGGGAGATAGGTAGAAGCAATGCTGTAACATCTGAATTAAATCAGAACTGATCTGAACTCATTCAGCCAGAATAGCATATTCATGTTTTTCCTTATTGAACACATTATTAAATACACACTGCAAAATTATCGAGAGTTCATAGAATCATAGAATGGTTTAGGTTGGAAGGGACTTCAAGGATCATATAGTTCCAGCACGTGGCCATAGGCAGGGACACCTCCCACTAGTACAGGTCACTCAAGGCCTCATCCAACCTGGTCTTGAACACCTCCAGGGAGGGAGCAGCCACAACCTCCCCGGGCAACCTGTGCCAGTGCCTCACCACCCTCACTGGAAAGAACTTCCTCTTAACATCCAGTTTCAGTGTCCCCTCTGACAATTCAAACCCATTGCCCCTTGTCCTGTCATTACAAGACCTTGTCAATAGTCCCTCCTCAGCCTTCCTGTAGGCTCCCTTCAGATACCAGAAGGCTACTACAAGGTCTCCTCAAAGCCTCTGCCTCTCCAGGCTGAAGAACCCCAACTCTTTGAGGGGCAGGTCATTGACAAAACAAGTTACTAATTTCTCAGTAGGCCAAGTAGAAGTAAGCATTATACTGGTGCTTACAAGCAACTTGATACATTTATATTGAGGTAATCACCACACCAGAGCCCATAGTTGGGACAATTTTAGTCTCAGGTCTTGACTTCACAGCTGAAAGCTGCAAGCCCTTTATGTAGCTATCATTTTGTACTCAGATGTAACTTGGGAGTCAGGTATATTTCCAGCTTCTTTTTTTTTTTTTATTTTAAACTCTTCAGAGCTTTTTGATTCCAAGTCCCTTAAATATGCATTTACAACATAATATGATTTAGAGGAACTATAAAATATGAAATAAAGCTGCTTATGGCATCAGTGTAACTCAAACTGCACATATAAAAGGTATTGGAATTTATAGCCTTTCAATTCTTTCTCCATTTATTAATTTATTTATTTCTGTGCACATCTATTTTTGTAACCTCAGATGAATAAATACATGTACATGCTAGTACCCTTGAAGCTTATTTGAAGCTTTCTGAAGCTCATTATCAATGGAATTTGTAGCCAAATATCTCTGTTGCTTGCTGTTGAAGGAGAGAATGTTCAAATTATGTATGTTGAAAGGAGAAGACAGACATAAAATTTCCTTTCTTCTCTGCAGATATTAATAGTGGAAGATACTTTCTAGAAATGCTTCCCATCATTATCAATTTTATCTGCTACAGTATAAAACTATAAATAAGTCCTTTCATGTCATATGGAAACAGAAATTACTTTGTTTTTCTTTATGGAAACTTTGCTATTGGACAATGTTTCTAACTTTACACTGAAGAAGACGTATTTCCCTTACTGGACAGTCTTGCAATGAAACCTACAGAATTTAAGCTGCAACTGTGGTGTAGCAGTGCATCCAGACTCTGCCTGTGTGTATCATAGAATCATAGAATCCTACAATGGTCTGGGTTGGAAAAGACCTCGGAAGGTCACGTCGTCCAACCCCTCCTGCAGTCACCAGGGACATCCTCCACTAACCAGGTTGCCCAGAGCCCTGACAAGCCTCTCCTTGAATATCTCCAGGAATTTGGTCTCAACTATCTCTCTGGGTAACCTGTTCCAGCCTATGAGCAAAATAGACATTATCATGTTTTCTTTTCACAGCCTATGGTGTAATTTTCTCTATTAAAATATTCTAATTAGCCTCAAACCAGCACAACTTTCCATTTTATGAGTACAGCTGTTGGCAGAGGAGCCAAAACTTTGTGTGGTTTGCAATGGTTTTATCTTCTTATCAAAATGAGAGAGAGAGCTAAAGAAAGCTATTGAGTCTCAAACTTAATTGCTGGTTTAAAAATGAGATGTGAGGAGAGTGTGAGGTGTTGTGTTGTGGAATGAATGGGTATGTTTCAGGGATTAAATATGCTTGAATATGCACACAGCCAACAAACAGAAACTTCCAGTCACATTTGGACTTTATGATTCACACTTGAACTATTCATCCTTTGCTTTGCTTTCTAAGTATGTATGACAGGCATGACAAGCTAATCAAAGGAGCTTATGGTTGCTGCATCCATACAAGTTGTTGTCCAGCTCTTACCTGGCTGATAGGTAAACTTTATGAGGAAAAGTTTCTTTACTATAGGGTGAAGGAGCATTTGGACAAGATGCCCAGAGAGATTATGGAGTGTCCTTCACTGGAAACATTCAAGACCTATCTGAATGTGTTCCTCTGTGACCTGACCTAGGTGATCCTGCTTTGGCAAAGGGAGGTTGGACTTGATGATCTCCAGAGGTCCCTTCCAACCCCTAACATTCCATGATTCTATGATATGCAACAGTTTGGGGTATATACCTATTACTTGATGAGGGAAACATCTTTCATTTCTTTTTCTTCCTGTATGTCTGTTACTTTAATGAATCGATTTATTTTCCTGAATGAGTGTATTTAGTACAATCTGTGGATTGCACAATTTGTCATTTTCTCTCATTCACACCAGTTACTCCCTCTTTTTATTTGTTTAGTTGTTTGGGGGTTTGGGTTTTTTTTTTCTTATTATTAAACACTTCATACATGTCATAGCATGCTCCTTTCTTTCAAAATGCTAATTCTCTGGCCACAGGGTCTTTGTTAGATGTCTATTTTCTAAACTATACAGGCAATTTTTTATTTGTAATTGAGATTTGCAGAACCGAAAATCACTTTGTTTACCCTCTGCTGTACCTTTTCAATCTCAACAATGTACTTCTTATATTGAGAAGAATAAAATTGTATGTGAGAAAAGAAAAAATCAATTCCATTTTTAAACCATTATCTGGGGACCAACATAAAGTGCATTATTATCAGCGAGTTTTTCCTTTGAAGCCAGCAATGACTGTGAGATGAATTCAGGTCTCCCTGACTACAATAGAAGTAAATGGTGGATAATGGGCCAAGGTATTAGACATTATAAGGCTTCTTGAGCTAAATTTTGTCTCACAGTCAAGTGAAGCCTTGTATCATTATTAATAATAGGTTTTGAAGGTCCTACACATGTGAAAAGGTGTTTTACAGAACAAACTAAGCCAGGAAAGTTTAAATTCTAAGATTATTCTGTGGTTTCAGGAATATGGATCCCTGGAGTTTAAGTTTGTGCTTAATATTAAACACTTTGCTGCATTAGAATCAAAGAACATTAAGACCTGCAGAAAACAAGAGCAACCTAGAAGAGAGGAGCCCAGGGAATGAAGGAAAAAGCAGTGTGATTATTTCATTTTCCTCTCATCCTAGATATTACAATCTCATTGTTTCACTAAAATAGCAAAATTTGTGTTGATGACTAAGTAATTCAAAGGGAAAACAGTACAAAGATCAGATCACTTTTTCTCTGCACTGCTCCAGCAGGTGAACAAATTGATGACTGCATCCCAACATATAGTGATGTCATTCATTTATGTCTTAAAATTAAATCTTCAGTATTATCCAGACAATTTTATTTTTTTTTCCTAATTTGAGACAACAATACCATTAGATGGCAGTCTGGGTAAAGTTGAAAAATCACTCTGTAAGGCTGTTGCAAATCAAATATTTAAATCAGAGCATAGTAAAAGAGAAAAATAGCAAATGTGTCATCAAAAGAAAAGATATTCATATTGCTTATACTTTTAGCAGTCTATAAGGAATGTAAAAAACAAATATTAGATATTACATTTGAGAGTAACATTTCACAACACTTAACTTATTTTATTTTTAGGTAGCAGGTAATGAATGCTCCCTATAAAGAAATTATTCTATTTTTTTTTCATTGTCTTCAGCTTTATATAGAAGATATTAAGGGCAAAGTGGAGAATGTCAATATGTAATGATGTTAGAGAAGTATCTCACAACATGAACTTCTGACAGTAGCATTTACTGTTTTTAAAAAGCAACCTCTTAGGCATGTGCAACCACCTCATGTAACATTTTATCTGAACGTTGACAGCCTAAACCAGTTTTGAGTAATATCAAGTTTGACTTTCCTTTTCTTTGTACGTGTAAATATTAGAGCGCAAGAGAAACTGGTTTTTGAAAGCGTGCTCCAAGATGCTTTTTCCCTCTTGACAGAGGAAGTCTCCATGTGAAAAAGCAGCAAGCAAAAAATGATGAAACTCAAAGCAGTCGACTATTTAAGAGAAAAATTTTGCTCCCAGAACTTCCAGCCCAGTCTGTGTCTTCATCTCTGTCTACCACTACAGTCATCCTGCATCTTAATGGACACAAATCCAATAGAATATTTACATAATGATGCACAAAAATGATCTTTAAGATACTGTCCTTTGACTCCTAAATTATGCTCAGTTAAAATCAAGAAACACGAAG
This sequence comes from Eubucco bourcierii, assembly GCA_013396675.1. NCBI lineage: Eukaryota > Metazoa > Chordata > Aves > Piciformes > Ramphastidae > Eubucco > Eubucco bourcierii. Next base: position 58,209 of record VWZE01004273.1, read on the forward strand.
CCAGTGGAACCCTGTGTAGCTGCAAAGGTACACTGATGCTGAGCTGGGTGAAGACCTCAATAATTAAATTATTACCTGACTTGTTTCATATGCAAATTTACTTTGCCACGGTAAGAAAACCTTACACTTCAGAGGTTTGATTCTACTTTCATGCTTACTTAATAACTTGTTTTCACCCAGTATTCCAAAATGTTCCAACAGCTGTAGATTTAATCTCTAGACACCTCTATCCCAACTAAAGCATCAAACATATTGCAAGTGAATGCTGTGAATTCTAAATAAGGCTTTTTGTCATGAACACTGGCTAATGTGCTTCACTCTGTTCTATGATGTGAAGAAGAGCAAATGAAAGTTAAAGGGCTGTAAATGTCCTCCAATATGCATCTGGGGAATAAAATATTCTCAGTATTCTTCTGCTGCTTCAACCATATGAAGCTAAGTTACTAGAAAATCACAATTTGGAGGCCCTCCCAATTTTTTCAAGTTGTTAAATAATTTATGTCATGTGGGATTTTGTATCCTGAGATGGTCTTTAGAACACCTTTGGTAACTGCTGATGGGAAAGTGATGCTGTCTCCTAAACATAAGATGATGAAAAATTTGGCTTGAATATAGTGTTAATATTCCTCCACAGCATAATATATATCACTAATGGGTTACCAGAAGATTAACCAAGATTTCAAAACTGTTCTCTGCATTTTCTACCTTGTTTGTACCACTGGTATGTTGCCACAGGAACTCCCATTCTGTAGGAATGGCCTTGTTTGATACTCAGCCACACATCTGACACTGCCTTTCCTTCTCTAAGCAGCCTTCACAGATTATGCTCCACTCAATCGCCTGTACTAGGGAGGGGAATGTCGTGGTTTTGCCACCACTAGGGCAATGTAAGCTAAAGTCAAGTCTTCAGACATTCCCAAGTGATCCAGATGAGCCCTGATAGTGCTGCTATTCACTCTGTAAGTTTGTGTTAAGAAAGTTAGGTAGTAAAGCAATCAAATTAAAAAAAAAAGAATCAAGAAGAAAGGTTTTGAAACAGAGGAACTTTCATTTCACTTCACAGGATTATTTTGTACCTTTTGGTTATAATATGGTAAAATCTTATCAGAGGCTCCTTATTTCTTCATCTTATGCCATAGTCTCTGATGTCTTTTATGCAAACCTCTTATTTTGTCCTTGACTGTTATCAGTACTGAAAGATTTTCTTAATTTTAATTCAGCTATTTGATTTTTTTTATTGTTTATTTTAGGTTTTTTAATTGTTTATTTGGGGGTTTTATTGTTCATTCAATCAATTATACTAAACCAATGTAGTCATTTTAATTAACTTCTTAGAAACTGATCCATAAAGATCTTTTGATTAAAAATTGTGTATGAAACTTCAGAGTTTTCATTGCAATAGGAACTGCAACTCAAAATACTGCATTTGATACAATCATAGCTCCATCTGTCTTCATAGGCCAAATAAATACTGTGGTTGTTGTCAGGTTTCTAACTTCCCTTTTTCCTTTGTCCTTTCACTTATCTAGAACAAGCAGGAAACACATATATGGCCATGTAAGATCTAGAAGAGATGTAACAAGAAATTTTCCAATGCCCTTAGCTGTTCTGCATCACCTCCCACAACTCACTTAGCACATCAGCAATCTGAACATGAGGCAGCAGTGTGCCCAGGTGGGCAGGAGAGCCAATGGTGTCCTGGCCTGGATTAGGAAGAGTGTGGCCAGCAGGAGCAGGGAGGTTATTCTGCCCCTGTGCTAAGCACTGGTCAGGCCACACCATGAGTACTGTGTCCAGTTCTGGGCTTCTCAATTCAGGAGAGATGTTGAGGTGCTGGAAGGTGTCCAGAGAAGAGCACCAAGGCTGGTGAGGGGCCTGGAGCACAGCCCTGTGAGGAGAGGCTGAGGGAGCTGGGGATGTTCAGCCTGCAGAAGAGGAGGTTCAGGGCAGACCTCATTGCTGTCTACAACTACCTGAAGGAAGGCCGTAGCCAGGTGGAGTTGGTCTCTTCTCCCAGGCAACCAGCAACAGAACGAGGGGACACAGTCTCAAGTTGTGCCAAGGGAGGTCTAGGCTGGATGTTACGAGGAAGCTGTTGCCAGAGACAGTGATTGGCATTGGAATGGGCTGCCCAGGGAGGTGGTGGAGTCACCGTCCCTGGAGGTGTTCAAGACAAGCCTGGATGGGGCACTTACTGCCATGGTCTGGTTGATTGGACAGGGTTGGGAGATAGGTTGGACTGGATGAGCTTGGAGGTCTCTTCCAACCTGGTTGATTCTATGATTCTACAATCAAGAATGCTTCTTTACACACTCCTAGATGTATATTGGTGCAAAGGTCAGTTCTATGCTCTTAACACTCTGCATAAATGAAAATTCATTCACTAACTGACTCCAGTTAGGAAGAGCTTACAATGGCTAACAGTAACCAAGCAGTCTTTCTGTTCAGGGTATGTAGCTGGAGAAGCTGCAGTTTGTGGCTGACAGGTGACAGAGCACTGGAACAGACTGCCAAGAAAGATTAGGAAGTCATCTCTGGAGAGTTTCAAAATCCGCTGGGCTACATTCCTGTGCAAACCTGGTCTGGGCTAGCTGGTTAGCAGGGCTGTTGGACTAGACGAGCTCCAGAGGCCCCTTTCAACACCTGCCATTCTGTGATTCTGATTCTATAGTTCACAATGCACAGCACAGCAGTTTGCAGAATATAGAATCAATCACAGAATCATAGAATGGTAAGGTTGGAAGGGACCTCAAGGATCATCTAGTTCCAACCCCCTGCCATAGGCAGGGACACCTCCCACTAGTACAGGTTACTCAAGGCCTCATCCAATCTGGCCTTGAACACCTCCAGGGAGGGAGCATCCACAACCTCCCTGGGCAACCTGTTCCAGTGCCTCACCACCCTCACTGGAAAGAACTTCCTCCTAACATCCAGTCTAAATCTCCCCTCTGCCAGTTTAAGCCCATTGCCCCTTGTCCTGTCATTGCAGGACCTTGTAAATAATCCTTCCCCAGCCTTCCTGTAGGCCCCCTTCAGATACTGGAAGGTTGTTATCAGGTCCCCTCGAACCCTTCTCTCCTCCAGGCTGCAGAGCCCCAACTCTCTCAGCCTGTCCTCATAG
>VWZE01004273.1:62061-113995 GCA_013396675.1 Eubucco bourcierii
ACAAAAACCCCAAAAAAAAAAAAAAAAAAAATCAGAGAAATGCAAAAAAAGAGTACAGAATAACAAAAAATCTGAGGAATGTAATACACACTCCAATGACGAGCTAGAGAGCTGGTGGTGGTGTTTACTGTGTGAGAGCTTCTCATCTAATTCCTGCAATACATCGTGCCCCTTTCTTTTTCCTTCATTGCCATAAACAGGAAAAGTTACAGAAATGGTAAGTGACACAAGTTTATTGCAAAAAAAGTTCAGATTCAGCTCTCTACAACTGCTAACTCACCTCAAAATAGTTTCATTACGTTGATTATCCAACCATCTGAGAGAAATATTGTTTGGTCTGGTTAGTCGACAAGAACTTAAATGTAACTTAGATGGACAACTAGCAGTAATACATAGGTTAATAGACTTGCTGTGTCCAAGCTGCTAAATAGTCCAGACAGCATAAAGGGTCTCTTAGTCATCAGTGGGACCAGAAAATATGCATGGATATAGGTTGCAATTTCTGTAACACAGAGATTGGTTCTCTTTTTAATATGTAGAATAGTGGAAACAGATGTTAAGGGGTTGAGTCTAGAGTACTGTGTGTAGCACAAGAAGGACATGGAACTGTTGGAGCGGGTCCAGAGGAGGCCATGAAGATGCTTAGAGGGCTGCAGCAGCTCTGCTTTGAGGACAGGCTGAGGGAGTTGGGGCTATGCAGCCTGGAGAAGAGAAGGCTTCCAGGAGACCTTAGAGTAGCCTTCCAGTATCTGAAGGGTGCCTGAAGGAAAGCTGGGGAGAAGAGGCAATGGGTTTGAACTGGCAGAGGGGAGATTTAGACTGGATATTAAGAGGAAGTTCTTTACAGTGAAGGTGGTGAGATACTGGCACAGGTTGCCCAAGGAGGTTGTGGTAGCTCCCTCCCTGGAGGTGTCCAAGGCCAGGTCGAGGCCTTGAGTGACCTGTTCTAGTTGAAGGTGTCCCTGCCTATGGCAGGGGGTTGGAACTAGATGATCTTTGAGGTCTCTCCCAACCTTACCACTCTATGATTCTATGATTCCACGAGCCAAAGGAACAGAGGGAGAAGTAAACAAAAATCTTAGGATATATCTATATGAGAATCTAGTTTGGCTTTCTATAAAAAGATTCATAGAACAAACCAGATGGTGCTGAAGATCCAATATCTGCTTTTCAGAGGGGGTTCTTTAACTTGTGTTGTCTCATCTGAAGAGATGAATGCTCTTTAATACCAAGAATACATTGGATGTGCTTTTGAGGTGCATCACCCTCTTTAGTTTCACCTAAAAGAAATCTAGTTTGTGAACCCCAAGCCTGCACTGTGATGCATTCTGAAATCCAATATTTAGGTACAAAAGGTAGATTCACTTTGAAGTCCAAACAAATTGTAGGCACACAATGTAGGGATTGCTTGTTCTTTGTTCTCTTTAAAACCATGAGTGCTCTTGGTTAATATCAAGAACGCATTGGATGTGCTTTTGAGGTGCATCACCCTCTTTAGTTTCACCTAAAAGGGATCTGGTTTGTGAACCCCAAGCCTGCACTGTGATGCAGTCTGAAACCAATTATTTAGGAACAAAAGGTAGATTCACTTTGAAGTCCAAACAAACCGTAGGCACACAATGTAGGGATTGCTTATTCTTTGTTCTCTGTTTTGTTGCATGTTTGTAGGTTGCAAATAAACAGTGCATTGAATGTCAGTGAGTATTCAGAATATTAGTACTAGTAAATGGAAATATTTTATTATAAGGCAAATCTATTAAGAATCAGCTTAATCATAGAAGGAAAAATCTATTTCTAAGACACCTGTAGGCTATCAAAGTCTAGATCTTGCTTCAGAGATCCAGGTTACGAAAAGAGTGAATGAAATATTAATTTAGGATCATTTGTTCACTCATGACGAAGATGATCAGAGGGCTGGAGCAGTTTACCTATGAGGACAGATTGAGAGAGTTGGGGTTCTTCAGCCTGGAGAAGAGGAGGCTTCGAGGAGATCTGATAGTAGCCTTCCAGTATCTGAAGGGGGCCTACAGGAAGGCTGGGGAGGGACTATTGACAAGGTCTTGCAATGACAGGACAAGGGGCAATGGGTTTAAACTGGTAGAGGAGAGATTGAGACTAGATGTTAGGAGGAAGTTCTTTCCAGTGAGGGTGGTGAGACACTGGCACAGGTTGCCCAGGGAGGTTGTGGCTGCTCCCTCCCTGGAGGTGTTCAAGGCCAGGTTGGAGGAGGTCTTGAGTGACCTGTACTAATGGAAGGTGTCCTTGCCTATGGCAGGGGGTTGGAACTGGATGATCCTTGAGGTCCCTTCCAACCTTACCATTCTATGAGTCTATGATTCTACTCCAATGCAGAAAGTATTTTATAAGAGAACAATGTCAAAACTGCCCAGGCCTACAAGTTATCTTCAGGACCTGAAATAGATGCTTGAGAAGCTAGAAAGTCTAATGGACAGACTTTGCTGAGAATAGTTCACTTACTCATTTTGAAAGAAATAACCTCCTTACTTTAGGTACCAAAAAAACAACAACAACAACAAAAAAACCCAAACAACAAAAAAAAACCAAACACAAAAAACCCACAAAAAAAAAAACCAACCAAAAAATTAATTATAGATATCAGGATTTTCTCTGTTAACTCTCTGTGAATGTTTGACAGCTGTACAGAGCTAAGAAAATGCATCATGACTGCACACACACCTCTGAAAGAAAACAGTTATTCAAGCTTACTGGCCAAAGTCAATTTTTTCTTAGAAAGAATTTTTTTAAATATATCCAATTTCATTAAATTGCTTGTGGTATGCTGATACATTTATAGGTAGAGTTCATGATCAAACTTTCTCCAAATACATATTTTACTCTGTCCTTGAAGCAGGCACAAGAGTGCCAAAGTCTAATGAAATTTGACTGAACTTTGATTAAGTTAATTGCATATGGCTGTCAAATGTTAACCTTGATAAAAGGGATCTATTGACTTTGGTGGTGTTTAGGACCACTGAATATTTATTCAATTCAACTCCAAGCAAAAAGGGAGAAAAGGAAAAATGTACTCTCATCCTCTGGAAGAAAAATTAAAAAGTTAAAAGCAGACATTTTTTGCCTAGAAGCAGTGTCTAAATAAAATTAAATCAAAAAAATTCATCTAGTAGGAGACAGATGTGCTGAAATGTGTCCAGTGACACCACAGAAAAAGTCAAGTTGTGAGCGTGCAGCCCAGACAGCAACTGTGTGCTGGTCTGCATCAAGAGCAGTGTGGGCAGCAGGCCAAGGGAGGGGATTCTGCCCCTTTACTCTGCTCTCCTCAGACCCCACCTGGAGTACTGTGTACAGTTCTGGAGCCCCCAGCACAGGAAGGACATGGAAGTGTTGGAGCGGGTCCAGAGGAGGCCACGAAGATGCTCAGAGGGCTGCAGCAGCTCTCCTATGAGGACAGGATGAGAGAGTTGGGGTTCTGCAGCCTGGAGAAGAGAAGGCTTCCAGGAGACCTTATAGTAGCCTTCCAGTACCTGAAGGGAGCCTACAGGAAGGCTGGGGAGGGACTACTGACAAGGTCCTGTAATGATAGGACAAGGGGCAGTGGGTTTGAACTGTCAGAGGGGACATTGAAACTGGATATTAAGAGGAAGTTCTTTCCAGTGAGGGTGGTGAGGCACTGGCACAGGTTGCCCAGGGAGGTTGTGGCTGCTCCCTCCCTGGAGGTGTTCAAGGCCAGGTTGGATGAGGCCTTGAGTGACCTGTACTAGTGGGAGGTATCCCTGCCTATGGCAGGGGCTTGGAACTAGATGATCTTGGAGGTCACTTCCAACCTTACCATTCTATGATTGCTGAAAAAGTGGAATGCACGCTTTACACTTTGTAATGTTCCTCTCTTTCTGTGAAAAACACTGAATTATTAGTGCTATGCTAGTGAGGCCAAGTGGGTCATCTGAATATTCTCCTCACTACTTAATAACTCAATAAATGAGTGAATTTCATCACCAGTTCATTAATTTAGTTGGCTAGTGATTTCTTGATTTCTAGGCAAGTAATAAGCTACAGGACTATGTTACAACGACGAAAAAAACCCAAAAAACTAATAAAATGAAATAAAAGTGTAAAGTGGTAATCAGTAGCTTCAGGTAGAAAGAAAAGAGATTTCTAATCAGTGATGTTGTGAAACAGTCTTTCATTGTAATAGTACCAAAAGAAGCTTTCCTACTTTTATGGTAAAGATTGTCTGGTCTCTATAAAGCGGTACTGAAGTACCACCCAAAGTCATCCTTCTTGCGGTGCTTTCCTTTTGTCTTTCTGTATATTCATAAAAATCAAAGTCCACAAGTTCCCAGCAGGTACTGAATAGAATTTAACTGCACTCCTTTGAGTGTTATCAAAGAGAAGAAACTCATTAATGATGGCACTTCTACAAGCATACATTCTTCCCCAAAATTCAAAGGTAGAAAAAGTGACCCATGGTGAATTAGTGTTTAAGTACTGTGTTTAGCTAGGAACTACTACTATAGAGTAACTATATCTGTAGAGCCATAGCACTAAACCATATCTTCCAAGTTAAAGCTGAGTGCTGGATGTCACATTAAATTTTTTCTGGAAGTTCTCTTCCAGAGGAGAGTTATTTTTTTCATATATGTAAAGTTCTCCAACTGTTGTAACACTTCATTGCAGGAACAGAAGAGTTCCTGTAATGTATCATGTTAGTCAAGGAGGAGTTTCTGTCTTCTTCAATTCAAAAGCAGGGCAATAATTGAGTAAGGCAGCTGTTACCCTGGAGCTTTCAAGTTGCCCTGCCACTTCAGGGGATGCATTTGCTGTAAGCAACTACAGTCATCACAAATTACAGTTTTCACTTCGCTTTTCACAGGTGGGTACAACATTGCTGTTTTGAGAAGGCAGTTTCTGAATTCTGAATGTGAAATATTCCCAAAACAGTTTTTCTCTCAACAGGCTATAAGGAAGCTGAGAGGAATCCATATCTCTGTCAACATCCAAGGCTTTGCTTTTACAACATGACAGGAGACAACAATTTTTTCCAATGAATGAAGAACAGAAAACTGTACAATGATGTGGAATTTGCTGCTCTCAATTTGCATCCTTTTGTTATGTGGGAATAGGAACACTACTAACACCAAAGCAAAAGAGGTGAAAATTCCATTATAAACAAGATTATGAACTAACGTCTTACTTTTTTTTCCCTCTCATGTCCATTATTCAGAAGGAAACTTTCTATCTTTTATTGGTTTTGCAAATTATTATATTGTATTAATTTTCTCAGTCTTAAAAAGATACAGTAGAATCATTCTATGATGGTATATTTGGTAAGACTAACAATTTGGATTTAAAAAAATGCTACTTTATGGATGAAGAGGCAAATACAATGTGTAAGGAATGGGAGATAATCAGAATTTTGGGCAAAGGGTTGTTCCATCATTAGTTCAAAGCAGAAATGTTCACTATCTCGTATGAAATATGTTCCTGATGCATCTGTGCTGAACGACACCAGCAAGAATCACCTGAAGTTATGCACTGCATGTTGATGTTTAATTCCTCTGTATCACAGAAAGCCCCCTGATGTATCACATCTCCCAGGATAGAAAAATCACAGAATTGTGAGTTCAAGTAGAACCTGCAAAGCACTTCACTGCTGATTTCTAGGCCCTCCCAGGAGTAAAGATGGGACAAGAAGAATCAGTCTTCTTGCAGCATAATTATTGTAGTTTTTAATCTCGTCGAAATTATGGTACCTAGCAAGGGCTGTGTGATTCTCTGAAGAATGTCAACTGTGATATAGATTAGAATTAGAATTTGGAGGGCTCCAGGCTGAAGCAACCTGTAGAATCTGACTTATGACTATTTTATTTTTAATCTGGTTTATAATCATACAGAATTTTAATACAATTACAATTTAGTGTGATTTTTTTCTGATAATGACTATGACTATGAATTTTTATCCTTTCCTGACACTTGCTATTTTTGTACAATAAAAGACTTGCAGTGCATCAGTTTTTGTATACTAGGAGCAATTCAAGTTCTCTTGGTTTCCTTAACAACTGCAAGAGCTCAGTGAAAGAAGAGAATTCGAATCAATTGCTACAACATGATGTTCTATTAGAAAAAAAAAAAAACGTTGGAAAGTAATATGATTTACCTTGTTTAGTTTTTTAAGCTGTCTGCATTTCTTTTCCTGTGGTGTTGTCTATGTTGATGATGATTCAGTTTATAAAGTGCAACTGAGAAACATTCAGTTTAAGTTAAATTTGTGTGCATCAGCTGAGTAACACTATCTCAACCCACAAAGACAAACCAGTGAATGCTGTAGCTGTTGCCTTCTTTCACCACTGCCAAAAGTTGCTAAGGTGAGGCCCCACATCCTCTCTGAGATCATTTAGCTAAATCATCTTGGCTAGCTATGGTACCAGCAACTAATGACTTTTAGTGCTGCCCATAACTTGACCCTTCTGAGGTACTAATATTCATCTGGGCAAATTTCAACATATCCTTTCTCTAACAATGTAGAGTGAATGGTTAGTGCTTGTTTATATTACCAAGTTGTTGCCTTCAGATCTGCCACCAGTTTCCTTTTTTTTTTCCTTCTTATTTTTCCCATGTGGTTAATATCCTCTCACACAATTTGTCCACTATGCTTTTGATGTGCATCAGATTGTGAGAAGGACATGAGACAGGGAGTTCCATTTACCACTCTTGTGTTTGCAGTACATTTAAAGATAACTCTTGTTCCACATTCTAATTCACCTTTTCAGATTTTTTTTTTAATGTGACTGTTTCCCATGATTGGTGCCTGCCTGTGTACCATCAAGCACATCTACTTTGTCCTGCTTAAATTTCTAATTATTATTGAAAATGCATGAGTCACTCATTACAGTTCATGTTTCACATTACTTTAAAGTATTTGCTAAGTTTTAATTGTACATACTTCCTTTGATTAAGTCTCTGCAAAAATAAGAAGAGGCAATGGCTCAACAGAAATATTTCTAATTAACAGTGGCCTGACACAGGAAGGACAAATATTAAAGGTTAATAAGATTTTGCTGGTTTGGATTGACTGAAAACTTAGGAGCATGTTTATTGTACAGTAGACTTTTGGCATGGGATTTGTGTTGTCTTTGTCTTATGAATTAATTTTATACTTGGTAGTAAAACAAGGCAAGGCTTGCTAAGCTTGACCTGTGCCCTCTTTGCTAAAAGATGTTTTAAAATAGCAGGTGCAGTGAAAGTCTAATACAATAAACAGACAAGAGTAAAGTCACAGTTCTGATGATGAATGCAAATAGAATGAACTGAGATTTAAAAGTGGTCAAAAATTAATTGGAAACATAAAATTATTTTGTTTGAAAACTCTATTTAAACCTGTTTGTGCTTTTTCAACATATATAACCTTGCTTTAAAGTATTTCCTATCTCAGATTTCGTGTCTATCTATCTATCTATCTATCTATCTATCTATCTATCTATCTATCTATATATATATATAAAAAATACTTTTGTTAGTACTGAAAATAACTTAAAATGACTCACCAGCTGTAGAGATATTAGTTCAGTTTCTAAGTTATCAGAGAGAAGCACATAGCAGCTTAAATTTGTCTCATGCACAAAGTCATTCAAAGTCCAAGCCAAATCTTTCTTATCACAGATAGCTATTGGGTTGATTTTTAAGCGACACAGTGTTAACTATTCTCCCATTATTCAGATGTGTAGAGTTAGGACTGATCACCTTGATGTATTAAAATAAGCACTCTTTAAACATCTATTGAAATACTGATTATAAACTTTCAAATTTGCATATAAAGTCTAAAAAAGGTATGTGATGGTTTGGGAGTTACCTGCTTCCCCTCCTCCCCACCAAATGAAATCACCCAGATTAGAGTCAGCAGGCTGGAAGTTAAGGAATGAAGCTATATTTACAGCTTAGTGCAATATACAAGCAGATACATATATATATACACACAATATACAATTAGATACAAGTTAAAAGTAGCACAGAAACACAAAAATCCTTTCAAAACAATCAGATCACCAGGAGGCTCCCAACCCAAACATCCCCCCAGCGCCTTTCCACTCTTTCCCTCCCTTCAGAAGTAAGCAGTTCAATCCCTGTAGACCTCATGTGATAAAACTGGAGAGACCTGAGGTGAGATGTCAAAAAGACGACAAGACGGTTAGAGGAAATAAAAGGTTAGGTTAGATTAAGGCAGAAGCAACCATAGACTGACAGAGTGAAGGAGCAGCACAACTGGGAACTAACTGAGAAGTGTATGAGAAGTGAGAAGTGACAAGGTCTTGCAATGACAGGACAAGGGGCAATGGGTTTGAACTGGCAGAGGGGAGATTGAAACTGGATGTTAGGAGGAAGTTGTTTGCAGTGAGGGTGGTGAGACACTGGCACAGGTTGCCCAGGGAGGTTGTGGCTGCTCTCTCCCTGGAGGTGTTCAAGGCCAGGTTGGATGAGGCCTTGAGTGACCTGTTCTAGTAGAAGGTGTCCCTGCCTATGGCAGGGGGTTGGAACTAGACGATTTTTGAGGTCCCTTCCAACCTTACCATTCTATGATTTCTGGCATTTTCAAAGGTTATAGCAACTGAATTCATAATGTGCAATAGTAATGGATCAGATCTTAGTAATTAGGAAATGACCAAGGGGAACCAGACTCTGAAATGATATCATTGTGCTTTAAGATCAAATGGTTGTTATTATACAGATACATTATGATGAAAGGTATCAGATTCTGTACTGTGGATGCTATGCAAATCTAGAATTGTCACATTTTGGTTAACACTGATATTTCTATTTTCATCAGAATGGTAAGAAGGAAAATAGAGGCCAAGAAAAAAACAACCAAAAAATGAAATACAAAGTAAGTATTTCTCAAGGTGAGAACAGCCAATATTATAAGAGATACTGAAATATTAACTGAGATTAAATAAATAACATTTAAAATAACTTCATTAGATTAAAATTTCAGATAAAATAGACTGCAAGAATTCACAAAGAAAAAAAAACAACACAGTTAGTGCTTTAAAGTAATCAATAGAAGAAAATAATCTAAAGTGAAAAACATAAAATGTTCCAAATGTTATAAATGTCATAGAATTATAGAATGTTAGGGGCTGGAAGGTACCTAGAAAGATCATCCAGTCCGATCCCCCTTGCTAGAGCAGGATCACCTATACCACATCCCACAGGAATGCATTCAGGTAAGTCTTGAATATCTCCAGAGAGGGAGACTCCACAAGCCCTGTTCCAGACATATATAAATCATGCAGTGAATGCAAATTCCAGAAAATAGTACAGCATTCAAATGATGTGCAAGGCGATGCAACTCAGAGCATGCCCCTAGAAGTTCTTATTGTATATTTTCTGAAGGATATCACAGAAAGGAAAAGCCACAAGAAAGGACAATGTGAAATACACTGGAAGCTAAAAATCTTCAAAAAGACTGAAGAAAGCAGGTTTACACAGCAGCATTAGACTCATTTTTTACCAGAACTGAATTTCTTAAAAGGATTTCTACAGCTTACAAGTTCTTTTGAAACCTCTCTCTAATATACATGGTATTTATTTCCACAGCGTTTAGGTGCATTTATGTGATCATTTTGGAAAGCACAATATTGGCTTAAGCTGTAACCTCTTTCTCATTGTTCATTACCACACCCACAAGTCTGTTGTAGTAACTGAAATTGAGAACTCCCCTAATCCTTTAGTACAAAGCAGGTTTTTACAGTTTTTTGGATGCAGCTCTTGTACATTTTCTTGGATGGCTAAACTCATGTGTGAATTCCTGAACCTCTTCTCTCCTAGATTTCCTTTCTAGTTTCATTTTGGAGTGCCTTATTCCTTCAGATAACAGAATCATAGAATGGTCTAGGTTGGAAGGGTCCTCCAAAGGTCATCTAGCTCAACACCCTCTGCAGTAAGTAGAGGCACCCTCAACTAGATCACATTGCCCAGAACCCTGTTGAGCCTCACTTTGAATATCTCCAGGGACGCGGCCCCAAACACCTGCAAAGGCAACCTGTTCCAATGTTCCAATTCCCTCATGGTAAAGAACCTGTTCCTAATACTCATTCTAAATCTGTTCTTCTCTAGTTTGAAGCCATTGCCCCTCATCCTATCACTACAGACCTTTGTAAATAGTCTCTCTGTCTTATAGGTCTCCTTCAAGTACTGGATATTCTGATTCGATTTAAGTGCCTTTGAAAAGCTCATCTGTGAAATATTTTGGGTTAAAAAGCTTTATCGTGATTGTCTGATGACACAGTTGGTTCATTAGACACATTATTATGTGGTTTTTTTGTTTTTTTTTTTCATTTATAGGTAAAATTATTTCATAACTATTCTAAGCACTAACTTATATTGTACTTTTACTCTGAAAACATACCTGCAAAAAGATGCATTGGGAATTGAAAAGAGGCAGTTTGATCAGATAACTTAAAATGCTCCATAAAACTATTAAAGCACCAATTTTCAGTAATAACTGAAATTCATTTATAGCTAAAATTGCTTGGCAACTTTTCTGAGCACTAACTTATATTGTGTTTTTTGCTCTGAAAACATACCTGCAAAACAATGCATTGGGAGTTGAAAAGAGACAATTTGATCAGATGACTTAGAAAGTTTGTCACTAATAAAATAAATTTTCACTAATAAAATACCCAACTAATTTCCTTGATCACTCCAAAGGGGCATCTGAGTAGGTGGAAGTGGTTTTCTGGAAATTGTTGTTTAAGAAGAGGGTGACGGATGAGACTGTCTCTTTGAGTACATACTATCTTTAGTAACTCAGTCCCTTTCTTCTGCCCTAGAGCCCTGTCTAGCTAGATTTGTTTTATTTCAATGATCATGATCTATGTTGACTTTTTAATTATTTACCTAATTGCACTTAGATATTGCACTTACAATATTTTCAGAATTTCTATAACTCAAATAATTTTATCTACTGAGAAATCCACTGAGTGCAATAAAAATATTTATTCAATTTGTAATGCTTACTAAGAGTTTTAAATTTTTGTCCAATTTAAGAATGGAGGAATACTCACATTAGTTTAGTATAAGAAAGGATTATTGAAAATATAAGGGGAAAACCAAACCAAACCAATAACACCCTAATGATGTATTGGGAAGATATTTAGATAGCAAGACTGATGCAAATGTAAATTTCTTTCCCTGCTCATCACATTCTTATATATTGCCTATAATATCTATTTCTAATTATTTCAATGAGAGGTAAAGAGTACTTTTAAAGATGCCCAGAGGTGGTTATTATTTTACACAATGAAGCACCTTAAGATAAATCTGTAAGTATTATATATCTTTGGTTTAGAAATTGAGCGTGAAGTGTTTTAGGTTTTGATCAGGGCAATTCAGAGACCAACCTCTCTGCTGAACTTTCCATTCTTAGTCACTTTCAATCTACCAGGAGAACGCTGGCAGTAGCCATCTTCTGAAAAAGTAACTTAATTTAGCTTGCTCATCAGTCTATACAAACAAGTCTTTATAAATAACTTATTTTAGTGGCAGACAATTGTCTTTTTAATTACTAAGCCCCTGTAACACTTAAATGAAAATTAAGAAAAAAAAAAAAAAAGAGATTAAAACAAAACATTTTGTCTTTGAATTGCATATATATGAACCCCAGAAGGGTAAGATTGAAACAAAACCTTATCATAGGTTTAACATTTGGGAAACAAAAGTAATTTTATCAGTAATGTTTCCTTCCTTTATCCTTCCCACTATGTACTAAACATACAGAAAATAATAAGTTTCTGTCTACCTTTTGTATACACATGCAATTAACTGCAAATAGCATCACTAAGACTTGCACTCTAGAGTATAGGCAAAATAAAGATAGGAAACTGTCAGTCAAGGTTTTGCTTAGTTCATTTTAATTATAAAATTAAAGTATAAAGCACATTGTACTTAATTTGCTTTGGTCCCACTTGTATCTGAGAAGTTTATGGAAGCCAAACTCAGAAATAATTGAGAAAGGGATAAAAAAACAAGCACAAAGAATATGGCAATCATTCAAATATATTCACATGCTTCACAATTAAAAGGAATCTCAGGCAATATCTAAATATAGCCTTTTAAAAAGAGTTTTAAAAGAAATGTTCTTTTTAAAAACCTTTTTCTCCTCTACCACTCAAGCAATGCCCATGCCATTTTTGAATGCATAGACACAGCAAGAGTTTCCACACAGCTCTGTTCAGAATTCTTTGCACCCATCTACAGATAGGTTCAATGCCTGCTGCCAGGAGGCATTTCTCTACATCTTCCGTATCAGAAAGGACTGATTCTGGTATCCAGTTATTTGACCCATTTCTTTGTTATGAACTCTGAAACAAACATTTTAAATTATGTTATGATCAGCTCTACAATCACCTATATTTGCCATGTATCTCTTCAGATTGTTAGATATGAGGTAGACATGATTTTTTTTTTCTTTTCTGAAACCTCTTTTTTAGACTGGGTTAGCTCATGGAAGACCCAGTAAAAGAATTTTTAATGATACTGGCCTTGCAGTGACACATATAGCACTTGGTAAGACTTGGAACTGAAAACAAGCACTCTACAGAATGAGACCCTTTTAAAGTAAACAACTGAAACCCAGAAGCTTCATTACTTTTAAATCCTGTTTTCTCATTAAGATTATAACTCCTTGCCAGTTGGACATGATAACGGTCTAGGAAAGGAATTTGTTCTGCTACCACTTTAATTTTTATTTGTCAGCTTGCCAAAGCTTTATTCTTACTGCAGCCATGGATGTGAGAAGAGATAGAATTTGGCATTAGTTACTGTAGTGGAGAATGCCTCTTGTCAAGCCTTCTTGAAAAAATTTAGTGCCATATTAATTTTCCAGGGAGCAGTCCCTGCCCTCTTATTGATTTTCTTTATTTAAGTTCCCTATTATTTTCATCCTAGAGAAGTCATGTAGAAAACAAATCTTTTTTTTTTTTTTTTTTAAATATGATTAGGGAGCCAAGAGGCTAACAAATATAGCAATCAACTTGAGAAACCAAACGAGTTGATCAGAGGATGACAATCCTACTTCATAAACAAATCTGAAGTACTGGGTTTGGTTTTTTGTCAGTTGGAATAAAACAGAGACATTTATCCTTTTCACCCAGTGAAGAAGAAAGAAAAATGAAAGTGCAGAGTACACACCAGCACAGCAGAATTCAGTTTCTTATACCAAGAAGCCCAGTTCTTTCTGCAACTTCAATTTGATGTATGAATTTAATTGTGATAGAGATTTTAATTTGAATCTCTTACTTCTCAGTGAAGTGTTTTTTCTTTACCTTTTCTGAAAGGAAATATTAAGCAATGGAAGCACTGCCCTATCATGTTAGCTTGTTCTCTCCCTACAGGAGAAGTAAGAGGCAATCTTTTGTACTAGGTTCAGTTCCTAATGCAACTGATTTGTTTCCTTCAGCTAGAAAAACGAATACTGACTCTAGTTTTAGCTGCTTTACCAATTCCTTCTGCCAAGGCACAGACAAATGTATGGCAAACACACTGTCAAACAAGGTCAAACCCCACTGCCAGAATAGCCATTTGCTTTGGAAACACTTACAAAAAGAATAATATACCAGGAACCCAAGCACACATCTCTAAGCCAGGAAATTCAGAAGGAAGGAAAAGCTAAATTTGTTTTTGTGAACAGTTTGGCACATAGATTAGCTGGCCATGACAAACCAACTTTTCTCTCCGTAAGAAATATGTATGTCCCAGCTTTGCTGACAGATTTTTCTACACCTCTGGTCCCCAAATTTTATTTAGATCTTAATGAGGATCTACAGATTACAAACAGCTATAACAAAGCTAAGCCTTACAAGTTTTTTAGAAACCCCTACAGTTAAGTGGTTGTCCCCTCATACTCTTTCCTTTTTCCTTTTGTTAGGGTTTCTGTTACTGTGACTGTATATTGATTACTGATCAAGAGAAATGTGCAGAACAAAAGTCTGAGCTAACTAAGATGGTATTAGCAAAAAACTCATATTTATGTGTAACATCTTTTCCACAAAATAACTAATTAACAATTAATGGACTAATAATAGTAGTGGACTAATAATAATAGTAGTAGTATTAACAACAGTTTAAACCACCCTAAAGAGGTAATATAACAGGTAAATGGCTAAGAGCAGCCCTGAGGAAAAGGACCTGGGAGTCTGGGTTGATGAAAAGCTCAACATGAGCCTGCAGTGTGCACATACAGCCCAGACAGCAACCGAGTGCTGGGCTGCATCAAGAGCAGTGTGGGCAGCAGGGCAAGGGAGGGGATTCTGCCCTTTGCTCTTTTCTCCTCAGACTGTGTGCAGTTCTGGAGCCCCCAGCACAGGAAGGACATGGAAGTGTTGGAGCGTGTCCAGAGGAGGCCACGAAGATGCTCAGAGGGTTGCAGTAGCTCTGCTTTGAGGACAGGCTGAGAGAGCTGGGGCTCTGCAGTCTGGAGAAGAGAAGGTTTCGAGGAGATCTTATACTAGCTTTCCAGTATCTGAAGGGGGCCTACAGGAAGGCTGAGGAGGGACAATTTACAAGGTCTTGCAATGACAGGAGAAGGGGCAATGGGTTTAAACTGGCAGAAGAGAGATTTAGACTAAATTTTAGCAGGAAGTTCTTTGCAGTGAGGGTGATGAGACACTGGCACAGGTTGCCCAGGGAGGTTGTGGCTGCTCCCTCCCTGAAGGTGTTCAAGACCAGGTTGGACGAGGCCTTGAGTGACCTGTTCTAGTGGGAGGTGTCCCTGCCTATGGCAGGGGGTTGGAACTAGATGATCCTTGAGGTCTCTTCCAACCTTACCACTCTATGATTCTATGATTCTATTTAAAACAAACAAACAAACAAAAAAACTCCAAACAAACAAAGAAACAAATTTAAATGTACTACCTTGAACCAGTTGGCAGTGTAGCTGAATAAAAACCTATACGAAATCTAAAGCAGAAAAGACCTGTCATTTTAAATGCATTTGTAAAAATGACAGTGTTGTTAGCACCTATGAAAATGATTATTCTGCAGCTGGATAAAGTGTAAGCTATCCAAAAAAGAAAAAAACCCAAAACTTTCCAATATTCTAGCATGACTGTCCAGGTATTTCAATCTTTAGACGGTATGCCCTGTAAATTACAGATCCTTACATCTCAGAGATGAGATCTGACAACTTTGATGGAAATATAACATACATTTTATTCCAAACATCTAGTATGTCATATATCAAATCCTTCTTGAAAAAGGCAGTGAGTCAAACTACTGTAATGTCCAGTTTGTGAGTTCTGAACTTGAAGGCAGAAGTCATTGAAGGCAGAGGCTGATAGAAAGAGAAAAAAACTGAGAAGCAAGCAGACTGTCCAGCAAGCTTCAGGAATGCACTTTTTAAATCATTGTCTGCACTGTGGTTAGAATAGCTAAGTGTCATGGTCTGGTGATAAAGCTGGTGAGGGGCCTGGAGCACAGCCCTACAAGGAGAGAATGTGGGAGCTAGAAGTGTGCAGCCTGCAGAAGAGGAGGTTCAGGGCAGATTGCTGTCTACAACTACCTGAAGGAAGTCTGTAGCCAGGTAGAGTTGGTCTCTTCTCCCAGTCAACCAGCCACAGAACGAGGGGATACAGTCTCAAGTTGTGCCAGGGGAGGTCTAGGCTGGATGTTAGGAGGAAGTTCTTCACAGAGTGATTGGCATGGAATGGGTTGCCCAGGGAGATGGTGGAGTTGTTATCCCTGGAGGTGTTCAAGAAAAGACTGGATGAGGCACTTAGTGCCATGGTCTGGTTGACTGTCAAGGGCAATGTGCTAGGTTGGACTGCATGATCTTGGAGGTATCTTCCAATCTGGTTGATTCTAGGATTCTATCTTGTTGAGAGTTTCAGTGTGAATGGAAACTTCAGTAAGCTTAGCTCATTTATTTGAAAACTGTAATAATGAATCAGTTTAAGCAAACAAATCTGGAAGGAATTTTAAAAGTATAGTAAAAGAGTATTCAGACCAAATGATGAGCTCAGTATACATCAACTCAGCCACAAAGACTGAAAAGATGAATATAAATGTTTACTACAAGCTTTGAGAGGCAGGATGATGTAACAATCACCAGAAGTCAATTAATAGCAGCAGGGAAAGCTAGAGTTGGGCTGATATGCCACTCAGTGGAGGAGGAAAGTTATGCCAAAGATGTGAACTCATTTTTCATATGGTTTTTGGTTTGTTTTAAAAGTTACCTGAACTCAGTTATGATATAACTATCAGTGACAGAAGCAGAAGACCTGAGCCTGATAAAAACAAAAGATGTAAGAACAGTTAGTGAGATAAATTTGGTGTATTTAAGCCAACTCAAAATTTCGTAAGACGTTTAAGCATCGGACATGTAAAATTTCAGAAAGGCATGATGAGACTTGAGAAGGGCCAGAGGAGGATTTCAAGAATGTTCAAACAACTGGAGAAAGTTTTCCTTGAGGAATAACTGAATGTGTTAGTCTTTTCTCCCTGGAGGAAAAAAAAAAAAAAAAAAGAAAAAAAAAAAAGAAAAAGCTCAGGAGGGACTTTATGGCTGAATTCCTGTACTTAAAGAGCAACTGCAAAGGACATAGAGGCTCTCTTTTCCTCTCTTCCCCAGAAGTCACATGGAGAAGACAAAAGCTAATAGGTAAAAGTTGCACCAGGAGAGGTTTCATTAAATTTTATATTAAGAACAATCACCCAGTGCAACAAGCTCCCCAAAACAGAGTAGAGATGCCATTTCTGGAACTTTCAAAGACACAACTGAACATGGAGCTAGATAACCTGATTTAGGTCTCCTTTCCCATGGAAGGTTTGACCAGATAATCTTTTGAGGTCTATTCCAACCCGATCTATGTCATGATTCTCTTAGTTTTCGATTCTGTGATTCTCTGAATCACAGTTTGCAGTGATTATCTATGCAAACTTAGGAAAGACAGATGAACTTCCAGAGAGATGTAAAATCTGGAAAGCTAACAAGAAGCCATAATTAATGTGGTTTTTAAAGAGTATTTGGGAAATTAAACAGCCTTTTTTTTTTTTTTTTTTTTTTATATATGATGGGGAAACAGCATGAGATGCGTAGAGGAAGACACAAGGGGAACAAAACCCCAAACCAAACTCAAACACAGCTACAAATGTACTAGACTGTGTTATTCAAAAGACAGAAATGCAAGACACCACATGTATGAAGAAAAACTCCAAACAAAGATGGATAATAACAAACTAGATAGAATCCAATAGTTAGAACAGATCAAATCTGTAAACAAGTCAACAAATGAAACAATGTTTCTGACTAACCACTACTGGCTCTGCAAACAGTATGGTACTGAGAAACATAAAATAATCTTTCCTTGGTCACATATATTAACATAGAAACTTGTGGACTTACTAAGCAAATTGTAAGAGATTGATAAAAATTATTGGAACATGCTAACTAAAGCCTGAATTATCTGGAATTGTTATCCGAAAGATTGAGAAGGGATATAGTAACTATTCTGAAGCATGTAAAAGGTTCTTCCTTTTTTTTTTTTTTTCTCCTGTATTTACAGAGGAAAAGACAAAAATTTTAGATCTAAATCACAGAAGGACATCCTTATGAATTAAACATAAGCAAAACCACTTTCTGTTGGTAGTGCTGTTGAGACTTAGAAAGAGATTGCCTGAGAGGTTGGTTGTAAAGTTCTCATTACTGGAGGTCTTCAAGAACACATTAAGCAGACATCAGTCAGAGACAGCAGAGGTAAGTTTGATCTTTTCTTGTGTTGGAGGAAAGCCTTTCTTTTGATTTCATGTATGACACTCAAATTGCAGAATTCATAATTCTTCAGCATAAGTGCAGCTATATATGCTACGAATATTGAAAAAGAAGTGGACATTAATTGTGATAGATGCAAAGGATGATGTTGCCATACTGAATATACTTATTTGTTGTTAGCTTGACAGATATTTATAGTGGCTAAAAGGTGCTAACAAGAAGTTACGGTGTAAGAGCAGACTGGTGATTTTAGAGTGAGAAAGTTCTTTCTTCAATTCATTTGACTATGGTGAATTTCCTTCCCCAGGGCCAGAGAAATTCAGGGTTGCATCTTATGCTACTGTGAATATTCTACTGCAGATACTAAATATGTAAAGACAGAAAGAGTCAGGGAAGTCCACTAACCAAACTCCAGAACATACTTTTATCTCTCCTTCCTACTTGGAATAGAAAGATTGTTAGTTTTTGGAAAGAGAATCTCATACTGGCTATTGTCAATAGAATCTCAGAAAAGGTAGAAAATACTTCAATTGCTTTGAGTGGTAACTTTTAAAAAATATTTTGTGAGATATATCAGCTATTGCTGCACTGAACATTAATTTTGAGCAAAATGAACAATAAAATTCAGTTCAGTAAATTTTCACACACCATAAGGTATTTAGCAAATTGTTTCTGGCCAAAATACTATTCTAGGTCTGAAGTTGTTACCATTGCTCTGTGCCTGCAGATATTTACACAGGATAATGTGAGTAACTTAGTAAGAAAGTCATCAGAGAAGAAAATATTTTTTCATAATTTAAAAATTATTATCCTTTTAAAAGACATATTTAGGCTTTATTTTATCAAAATAGATTAAAAGTGATGATCACAAGCACACACCTTATTTTAAAAAACTAATAATTGTGCCTTATATCTGAGGGGGTTTGCATGTCATTTGGATAGTAAGTGCTATAGCATGCAAGATTATATTTGCTTCTTACATTCATAACAGATTTTCAAGCTTTATTGAACAAGATAATTGAGTCAGCCCAAAATTGAGTTCTTTGCTGAAGGAAAAATATATTTCTCAAGTAATCATTTAAATATTCCTTTGTTATCAGTTTATTGAAACTCATTTCTTCGAGTTTCCAAATGCTTTCCCCCTTAATTCAAGAAAGTGTGAGATGTACAACTCAGTATTTTTCTAATCCTTATATATGAGTGATGCTGACTTAAGTACTTAAAATAGGGTTTGTATTTATGTGAATTGCCACAGTAAACTGAACCTCTAGCTCCTCATAAGATAATGGTCTCAGTAAATTATTTAGTAGAATGCCGAAGGTTGGACACAGCTATCGGAATATACTGATAACGATGGAAGCTTAATCAATAATTCATACTTTTGCTGATATTAAGAACATTTCCATTGGAAAGAAATAAAAAACTAAATTTAGTTTAGGGAGATAAGTCTTCCAAGGCTTTCTATGCTCCTTAGAGAGAGAGATTCCCTCAGAGGAAAACTCAAGTTTCACATGTTGAATCACCGTCTTGAATAACAGATTCTGTCTGTATTGTCTAGCACTTCAATTCCTTTAGGTTGAAAATAGTTCCTGTGGACACTCTGACCCTAGCTGTGGAAGAAAATTACTTAATATTGCAACTGCTGAAATAGTTTTGCATGTGTATTGCTTTTTCCTGTTGAATTTTTATGAGAGAGTAAATGTAGTAAAATATTTTTCCCCTTTCCCCTACAACTACTCAAAGTCCTTAGAAAGAAAATCAGGCCAGGACCAGGCACTTCTGTAAGGTATTTCAAAAGAAAGATTGCTCAGCAGTCCTTGAAAAACAAGTGAAAAGGAAAAAAACAAAACAAAA
The DNA here is from genome assembly GCA_013396675.1 of Eubucco bourcierii. NCBI lineage: Eukaryota > Metazoa > Chordata > Aves > Piciformes > Ramphastidae > Eubucco > Eubucco bourcierii. The sequence goes on from VWZE01004273.1 coordinate 81,656, forward strand.
CCAACCAACCAAAGTAACAAAAAAAAAAACAAAAACAACTTTCAGGGGAAGGATTTATGGAAGGTTCCCATTAAAAAAAAAAAAAAAAAAAAAGAGACATTCAAAATAATTAGTCACTTTTTAAAAATCTTGATACAGAAATCTTAACCAAGGTACACAGAAGTTTGTGTCTTCTATTAGGCAAGAGATGCTAAGCAAGATAAACATCTTCCATTCCAATTAGTTTGACTATCGGCAAATTCACCAGCAGATGCAAATCTGTTCTCAGGATGCATAAAACCTGTCTTGAATTAATGTTTAGCTGCAAGGCAATGACTGTAGCTACAAAAATTGTGTGTTCATGAGATAGTTATCTACCTTTATTTGTGAATTTCCTACAGCTGTGGTTTAGGTAAAGGGACAGATGTATTAACAACTATTTCAACTTGGAATGTTTGTCTTCAGAAGACTTGCCCTTCAGAAGATAAGAGTTAAACATTTTTTTATCACAGTACAATTTAATATTTGTAGCCAGCCAATGATTTTGTTCAAGTCAATGCCTTTCAGAAGCCATTTGGAATCTTGCAGTATTTGATGGGGAAATTTCTCCATTTTCTACCAAAATCAGCAATGCATTTGGAAAAAGAAAAAAAACCTCCTGTTGAGAGTGAGGAAGGTACAGTCACCTAAGTAAATTAGTAATGAAATGCAGAAAAGAAATTACTATTTCTAGGATTTATAAAGCTCTTTTCATCCAAAACCTTCCTGAAGCTCTTGTCCAGTGCTTTCGAAGAATAAATATAATTTGAGATTCTCAACTCAACGCAAGTTGAAAGCTCAAAGCATCAGACTCACAGTAATATGATACAACACCATGGATCTAAAATGAAATGCATTCTCTAGACAGCAATGCGATAGTGATTATGTCGATTAATATTATTACTATTTTAAACTGTGATATTATTGATAGCCTTTAAGAAGCCTCTAACCATTATTAGGTCTTGTAAGACCTAATAACACAAAGTTAGGCCCAAAAAAAAGATTATTCTTGTTCTTTAGAAGAAGAATGAAAGAATATTATTACAGGCAAGAGTTTGAGGAAGCAATAAATTCTTGAGACTGATGCACTCTTCACACAGAAGGGTGCATGTCAAATGTGCACACAGTGCCCGTTACCTGCAAGAATAGTCAAAGACTTCATTTAGTATGATGGTAGCTGGGAGTTCAGGTAATTACTATGTCCCAGGTGAGTCCCTTGTCCCAAAGAATTCATTGTCTCCTCTGTTCAGACACAAGGTGAGAAATTCCTGAAACACACAAGGAACCAATAACTTAAATGTGCTGAGTGCACATACCCTGTGATATCCATGATACCTTCATACTGAATGGTACATTAGCAACAGGACAAACTTGAACCTTATTCTCATCTCACATTTTAAATTCCATAGCTCCTGCCACGTCACATTCTGGATCATAAATTAAATATCAGTTTGTCATATTTGTAAGAATTGAACTGTATTTTGCTGATTAGAAAAGAAGGTCGCTGTGATTAAATTCCTCTGAAATTGACGGCATAGAGAGATTCTCAGCTGCAAGTTCAAGGAGACACTGCCTCACAATTTAAAACTTTGCTCAGGCAATATTTAGGTTAGAACTATTCACTTAGATAGAAATATATTTAACTATTTGTATTGGGTTTGGCTGAGCTGGAGTTACCTCTCCCCAGAGCATTTTTCTAGTGCTGTGTTTTGTAGCGATGTAGAAGGATGTTGATAAAAAAACCCCACCACGCTATTGTTCTAAAAATTACCAACAAAAATTAAGGATTAAGAATCTTCTATTTCTGTGCAACTGATTAAAAAATATGTTATTTATTCCCTTCAGTTACTTTCTATATTCTTTTAATTAATCTGAGGAGTTCCATCTTGAGGTTTTGAGGAAGTGCTATATTTAAACTTATCTTTTTTTGGTAAATGGTTGTATTTAAACTTCTCTTTTTTGGAGTAAGTTCCTTACGCTGTTTGAACTCATGTGTGGCAGGCAAATAAATGTCCCCAATACCAGATGACAAACTATAATAGCCATCATAAAAGAATATTACAGTAACACTTCCCTTTTCTGGTTATTCAAGGGAAACTTTGAAGCCATAACGTATAATTAGATTTGTCATATATAATGTACATCAATTTTACTGCATTTCTAGTAAATTGCACCCCTAGGATTGATCAAGTGAAGGTGAAATTCCTAATTCAACTACAGCTGACACAGTTATCTTCAGTTCAGTGCGCAGGCAACAAGAAAAGATAAAATAAAATTTAAAAGCTCCAGGTTAACTTGTGCAACAGTTCTGTGAACATTCACCCCTTTGAAGGAAAGCAAACCAATTCTTCAGCCTGCTGGGTCCCCTGCCACCATCTGTGTGTTGACTGACTTTTATTTTCTCACAAAAGGATCTTCAGTTCTGAGTCCAGATACAAACTGGTTACATTTGACATATTTCTCTGAAATAAGGTGTGTCATGATTAAAATCAGGGGTCAACCCTTCATCTGTTTGGGGAAAGGGAATGGAAGGAAAATTATTTGGTTTTACTGGGTTTTATAGAATGGTTTAGAATTTCCTTGCTACTTAATTTTAAAAATTCCTAAGTAAAATGTTTTTTTAGAAATGGTGGATAGGATGATTTGAATGGTTTTATTCTTCCAATTCAGAACTAGGAAAGAAGGGATCATAACTTAGTCTTAGAATATGTATGGGCAAAGCAATATATTTTTCACTGGATCTTCCTGGAAATTGCTGAACTTTTTAAACTGAAACATCTCCAAAAATAGCCTGAGGGAAACATTCAACATATAAAAACCATCAGTCAAATGATATAGACTGGCAAAGATACAAGCAGTTGTATCAAAGGTCTGGGTGCTAAAACAGATTGTTAGGAGTAATGGTTTGGGGAAAAAAAGCGATCTGGCTTTGAGATGATCATTATATTTTGCATCCTGAAATCACCATAGCAACCATCAAACAATATGTGAAACAAATTTTTTCCTTAGAATACACTGGAAAATCATTATTTTTATAAATGGTAGTAAAAGAAATTTTCTTCTCAATCCTCTTACACCAAAAGCTAACATTAAACAACATGAAAAATATTCTGTTCATCCTTTTGAACTCCCTGGTCTTAGCCAGGTCTTGGCACAAAAGGAAAGAAAGATACACAGGAACATAAAATTAAACCTAAATACATATTTAAAAAAAACAACTCTAAACCAAAAAGTGGTAAAGATATTTTCTTTTTTTTCCTGCTGAAAAGAGTAAAAGCCCTTTAGTCTAATACTTAGGTATCATAAATAGACAGAGAGTAGCTGAAAAATGCACACTGCTGGCCCTCAGAAGAACACATTAGGAATACAACTTCCCATTTGCAGGTCACACAGTTGCTGTTGTATGGTGTCACAACAACTCAAATGTATTTCATTCCAATCCCTAGATATCATAGAAAAGAATCACAGAATCATAGAATGTACTGGGTTGGAAGGGACCTTTAAAGTGCATCTAGTTCAACCTCCCCTGCAGTAAGCAGGGACATCTGCAGCTACAGCAGTTTGCTTAGATCCCCAATCTGATGTTGAGCGGTGCCAGGGATGGGGCATCTTGCACTGCTCTGAGCCACCTATTCCAGTGTTCCAACACCCTCATAGTAAAGATATTCTTCCCAGTGTCAAATGTAAATCTACTCTTCTATAGTTGAAAACTATTTCCCCTTGCCCTAATGCTGCATGCTTCTGTCTTAATAGCTTTCTTGTAGGCTCCCTTCATGTGCCAGAAGGCTGCCACAGCATCTCACAAGAGGTTTCTCTTCTCCAGACTAAACAACCCCAAACCTCCTAGCCTGTGTTTGTAGCAAAGGTATCCCAGCCCTGCGATCATTTCTGTTTGTAGCCCTCCTCTGGACACTCTCCCATCAGTTTCAGGTCCTTCTAGTGTTGAGGTACACAGTGCTGGACACAGTACTCCAAGTGAGATCTCACTACAGCAGAGCAAAGTGGCAGATTCATCTCTGTGAATCTGCTGGTTTCTTTTCATGTAGCCCAGGAATTATTTAAAGAAAATATGTATTCTGTATTGTTGTATAACAATTTTTTCTTTTATCTTTGTCAACAGATTACTACACTTCTAAGTCTAAGCCTCAGAAGAGTCCAACAACAGATGGGTTATTACAGCTCCAACTACATTGAGGAGAGTGGTTTACCTGATAAGACTGCAATTACTAACCTCTAACAACCCTGATCAGCCTCTCAACAGCATCAATGTTCAAGTTACTAGTCTTAAGAATGCAGTGCAAATTATAATTTGTTAGTCTGGATAGAAATAAATAATAGATAAAATATTCCCTTGTCATTTTCAGCTAATATCTTCACACATGTAATCTTATAACAAATTCTTTTATCTGTCTACTGGTGAGTATAACTTACTGAATAAGGCACCTAGAATAAGGTTCCTTTTTTTATGTATACTAGAACAAAGGAATACTTGGAATACTTATAAATAAGTCACTTACTATGCTAGCAAAATCTGGATGCACTTCTCAGTGTAGGTGATCTTAAAAGCATTCTGGTTTTCATCCCTCAACCCTTCTGCCCCCTCTATAAAAGAAGATCCACCAAAGTTGATACCTGGAATTTCTCTTTAATTTAGAGGAATCTTATGAATTAAAGATCATATTCTGAGGGGAAAAAAAAAATCATAGACAATGACACAACACCAGTTACTTCTGTGTTTGATTTTCAAAATACTGAGTGGAAGCTCTAGCATATAGCTGTTCTTACTATAGTCTCATGTATGGCAATGTGATCAAGGTAGCAGTCAAAGCCCTGAAAAGTTTTCGAGGTTGAAAAAAGCAACAGAAGAAACTCTCCGGTTAGGACCAAAGATCCTCTCACCAAAAAAAAAACCCAAAAATTCCTTTACAAATATGCTCTACATTGAAATGCTTGTAGACTTCTTAGCTGAAATTACATAAAAATCTAATTTACTTAATTAAATAAATGTTATTCAGAAATGCTAAACTGAACCCATGGTACATTTGATGCTACAAGGTACTGGCAGATTTCTGTAGAACCTGAATAACTTGAATTCAAGCGAAAATGCCAAGAAAATTCAGAAAACTCAAATTGTGTAGGAGTTTATGGAATAATCACCAGCTATCTAAATGTTTAGTCAGAATCACACAGAAGTGCACTCTCTATTCTGATCTACAGAAAAAAAAAAAATAATTACATTCCTTAATTCTTTCCCCATGACCCTAATTTCTTGTACAGCAATACTATGGTACTTAAGGACACAACTAATCTTCAATCAATTTCAAATAAAAAATTTCAGATGATGAAAAGTCCTCTAGCTCTCTAGGTAGGTTTCACAAAGGTTAGTTATATTTTTGTTACACGGATACACTGTATTTCTAAACTGAATTTGATTTATTTCCATTTCCACTCATATATGTTGTTCAACTGTCATACATATTCAAAGGCATATTGATATTCCATTTATTCACTGCATCACATTTATGTTTTGTTTGTATTGTATATATGTACTCGTGAGTGCATTTGATGGCATCATCTGAAATATCAGGTTGAGAACATCTGGTCGGTTACAGCATCCAAGATGCTACATTCTTAATTAAGAGCTAGTCAACCAACTTTACTGGGTGGAAATAATAACACCTTTTTATCTTAACAGTCACAAAGCTAGAATGTAGGAAGACAAAATTATTGCCTCACTCATTCAATATTTGTACATCTGTTCCAATAGGATAAGGTTTTGATAACAAAGGTTTTTCCCTTGACTCTGCATAAGCATAGCAGAATGTATCATATAATTGCTAAATAATTATCACACACCAGTTTACTTCCCCTCAGTATGTAAACTAAAACTGTGGATCTAAACTGGGCAATTATTTTTGTAGGGTTTTGTTTGTTTGTTTTTAAAAAATAAAAGCTGGTAACAATTCTTTCTCTTTAATCTTAGGGCAAAGTTTGAAGTTATTATTGGAAAATACTGATTGAAACTCACTAAAAGTACATAGGTCTCCTGTAGAAAAATTAATGTTTCCAAAACTTACTAAGAAATATATTAAAGATACTCCCTGAACTGGGAAGAGTCTTGTAGATCAGAAGATGTATTTCCTTCTGTCACAGATTATTCTTTCACATTATTATAGTAGATATATATATTCTTTGATATTTTAACTGTATGCCCAAATGTGTATGGGATCATTTCATTCTCCAACCTGTTAAAATTCAACACATCAATTGAAAAGGATGCAATAAATTCGCTGCTTCATGGTAGCACTACTATAATTACTCTGATTTCCATCCCTCCCTTTCTCTATCCACAGACCTTCCAAAGGAAATGTTATGTATTTCCACTAATAAGGGAGGTGGTGGCTAAGAATAATGCATATTTGAGGTATAGGTATGGGTTGGATACATTAATCCAAGCTTGTTGTCTACAGAAAAACACCAACCAACCAATCAATCAATCAAACAAACAAACAAAAAATCCAAACAAAAAACAAACTAAAANAGAAACCAATTTTGTAATTGCCACTGTCAAATGAAGAATAGTAGTTACCAAGAAACTAATTACTGGCACTACCAGACAGATCTTCCAGCAAATAGTAGAGAAGAGCTATGGGGTATGTATAGAAGAAAATGGTTTCTCTTCCCTTTAAAATAATTTTTTTGCCTTTATATTATTATTATTATCATTATTATTATTATTATTATTGAATTGTCAAAAAAAAAATCACTTCAAAACTGATCCGTGTCTGTAGTTAGAACAAGTATCATACAGCCTATCAAATTCATATCAGAACAAAAAGCAGATGTATGCATTTCCTTTTTTTAAAAAGTTTTACTCTAAAATAAATTAAGACCTTCACTGTTACTCCTAGGACACAGGAAAAGAAGTAGGCATTTTATTCAATGGCATTTCTGCTGTGTTTGAACTGCTTAAAAAGAAGAGGTGGGGTAAAAGAGAAAAGAAAATTCAATTTTTTAAAATTATCTGCATTTTATAGAAAATGAATTTTCATTTGAATGCAAAAATTCTTACCTACTTTTTACTGTCAATACTTTCTTTTTAAATGCTAATGTTTCAATTTACATTTAGCTGAGATACTTTAGCTGTACTGTTGCAATCTACTCATCAATCACACAGCATTTGTAACAGTGATGCTCTGAAGCACACATTTCTGAAATAAGTGGAAGTTTCAACAACTGAGAATGCTTTTTAAAAAGCTTTCCTATATTTTAAATTAATTTGAATATTCATGCTAATGAGGCTTGACACAAACAGTGACTAAAGATTTAATTAGTACCTGATAGAGAACAAACACTTTCATATACTAAGTTGCAAGCTGAGACTTTTCAGAGAAACTCGAAATTCAGTTCTTTAACTGAGTCTTGTTTTAGGTCTTTTCTCTGGAGAGTGATTCATTAACAGGAACACAAAGGTCAGCTCAAACCCTTTTCCTAGCACACCACTGGCCAGAGCTCTGGGAGGTTTCTTCTTTACCTCTCTTTGGCAAAAAGTCAGCGTACAACATAACTTACTTGTTTTGAATCCTATTGCAAAGCCACATTTTTCTACAACATCCTGCTAACACCTAAACTGTTAATGGGAAACACCTAATTCCATCCAAGTTTCAGGCAAGAAACAAGGTGACTTTCAAAGGAGGTGAAATAGATACCATACAATAAAATCATCTCAGAAGCATATAGTAACTTACCCAGTGTAAGTATCTTTAGTATAGTTCCTTTTTGAAACAAAACCAAACCAACCAACCAAAAAACAATAAAAAATAATTACTGTGGGTTTTTTAGGTTACTAAATCAGAATTGATAACATTGTACTTTGCATATTCATTTTCAGCTTTGAAATGCAGAATATCCTTGCATTTTGCTTACAACAGACAACCTAAAAAAACCTGTGGACATCTTTTAATCAGTTCCTGTTGGGCAGTCTCATGTTGGATGGTTTGTACCTTAAAATATCTATCACTAGGTGGAGTCTATCCAAAATCATTACTCAGATTGGTGAGGTTTTGACTCTGTATGTCCAGTTTTAAATCATTTACATGTTCAGGTATTCGTTCCCCTCCTCCTTGGGGTAAACACATTTAAAGCCATGCAAAACCACTCGCTGGATAAGGAATTGGCTGGATGGTCGAACCCAGAGAGTGGCGATCAAGGGCACAATGTCCACCTGGACACCAGTGACAAGTGGTGTCCCTCAGGGGTCAGTGCTGGGACCAGTGCTGTTTAACATCTTCGTCAGTGACATGGACAGAGGAATGGAGTGCACCCTCAGCAAGTTTGCAGATGACACCAAGCTGTGTGGCACAGTCGACTTGCTAGAGGGCAGGGATGCCATCCAGAGGGACCTGGACAGGCTGGAGAGTTGGGCCCAGGCCAACCTGATGAAATTCAATAAGGCCAAGTGTAAGGTCCTGCACCTGGGTAGGCACAATCCCAAGCACAAATACAGGCTGGGTGGTGAATGGCTGGAGAGCAGCCCTGAGGAAAAGGACCTTGGAGTCTGGGTTGATGAAAAGCTCAACATGAGCCTGCAGTGTGCACATGCAGCCCAGACAGCCAACCGAGTCCTAGGCTGCATCAAGAGAAGCGTGGCCAGCAGAGCAAGGGAGGTGATTCTGCCCCTTTACTCTGCTCTCGTCAGACCCCACCTGGAGTACTGTGTGCAGTTCTGGAACCCTCAGCACAGGAAGGACATGGAAGTGTTGGAGCGGGTCCAGAGGAGGGCCACAAAGATGATCAGAGGGCTGGAGCAGCTCTCCTATGAGGACAGGCTGAGGGAGTTGGGGCTCTTCAGCCTGGAGAAGAGAAGGCTTCGAGGGGACCTGATAGTAGCCTTCCAGTATCTGAAGGGGGCCTACAGGAAGGCTGGGGAAGGATTATTTACAAGGTCCTGCAATGACAGGACAAGGGGCAATGGGCTTAAACTGGCAGAGGGGAGATTTAGACTAGATGTTAGGAGGAAGTTCTTTACAGTAAGGGTGGTGAGGCACTGGAACAGGTTGCCCAGGGAGGTTGTGGATGCTCCCTCCCTGGATGTGTTCAAGGCCAGATTGGATGAGGCCTTGAGTAACCTGTACTAGTGGGAGGTGTCCCTGCCTATGGCAGGGGGTTGGAACTAGATGATCCTTGAGGTCCCTTCCAACCTTACCATTCTATGATTCTATGATTCTATGATAAAAGCTGTGGGTGCTATGTATAAAGCCAGGCAGATGATCACTGGGTCTCAGGTACCTTGACCACCTAAAGACAGTATCCAGTTCCCTGGAGTCCATGGTACTTGGTCACAGCTGGACCACTAGTCATGACTCATGTGAATCCATTCTGTGCATAAAACTGTATCTGTGTGCACATGGTTTTGTGGAATGGAAATCACAACCTATTTCATTAGGAAACAAATTTTGGTTTTTCTTTGACAATGTGTTCTTGAGTTTACCTCTCCCCTAAAGCGCCTCATGGGAAACAAACTATGAATTATTTGTACTGTGCAGATAACAAACCAAAACAAAGTTTCTGCAGAAACCCCAAAAGTATGCTTCTAACTGCATAGCAGAATGGACATAGTTTTCTTTCATGAAACTGTCCACTTTTCTACCCAACTGAGATTTGTGGTAACAGTTATAAGCTGATATGTCACTTTAAGCACATTACAATTACCCTTGGATTGTTATCTGTAGCCTTTTAAGAAACACACAAGTTGAATTAGAATGTGTTATAGGATTCAAATACAGGGTAGCAGGAACACAGCAAGGTTCTTCAAGAACACAGGAAAAAGAATTAAATTTAAATGCTTGAGACAGAATCAAATGTTAAAATCTCTTCATCCAGTGGCTATAAAAGAGACCTTGTTTCTCGTTTTAAAGGTCAGCCTGTTTATCAGGGAATAAAACCATAATGTTTTTCATTGGTGTGATTGTCTAAATTATTAAATACTTGCTTAAATTGATAGAATTTGTTTACTCCAAAATTAAAACAATCAGAGTGCCTATAAATAGTCTTGCATTGATGCATAGCAATGTGACTCTTCTAAGTATACTCTAGCACTTGAATGATTAATGTGCCTTTTACCTATTAAAAATGTAGTTATGCTTAGTGTAAAATTATAGACCCTCATTTATGTGCAAGTGTGCCAAGGAAATGTTTTGTAGTTTCATCTTCAGTTTCATAGAATCAACCAGGTTGCAAGAGACCTCCAAGATCATCCAGTCCAACCTATCACCCTGCACTACCTAATCAACTAGACCATGGCACTAAACACCTCATCCAGTCTTTCCCTGAACACCTCCAGGGACTCCACCACCTTCCTGGGCAGCCCATTCCAATGCAAATCACTCTGTCAAGAACTTCTTCCTAATATCCAGCTTATATCTTCTCTGGCACAACTTGAGACTGTGTCCCCTTGTTCTGCTGCTGGTTGCCTGGGAGAAGAGACCAACCCCACCTGGCTACAACCTCCTTTCTGGTAGTTGTAGGGAGCAATGAGGTCAGTCCTGAGCTCCCTCTTTTCCAGGCTGCACACCCCCAGCTCCCTCAGCCTCTCCTCACAGGGCTGTGCTTCAGACCCCTCACCAGCTTTGTCGCCCTCCTCTGGACATATTCCAATACCTCAACATCTCTCTTGAATTGAAGGGCCCAGAACTGGACACAGGATTCAAGGTGTGGCCTGACCAGTGTTGAGTATAGAGGAAGAATAACCTCCCTTCATATTATGTACTCTTAGTATACATCTAGCAAAGCCCAAATTCAGACTTTACATAGATATTTGTTTTGAACTAACAAATCTGTTTGTGTCCTAAACAAAAATAAAATAAAAAATAATTTAAAAAACCAGTATTATATACTTGCCAAAATTATTCACTTCACTACATTATTCATTTAAATTTTAAAACTCTCCTTTTCTTCCAAATGATAAAACCAGTTGTGTTCTTGGCCTTCCAAAGAGATCCACACTGGCATTTATTGGTTTTGTTATTATCTTTACTTAGATTTGGTTAAGGACAGTTTTGTGCAAAAAATTTCACGGAGAAAGTAACAGGCACACACTGAGTTGTCAGTATTTTCATATGTGACTATGGGATATTGGTCATTCATTGTAGAACTGATGAAACAAAATACAAAATTGGTATTTACTGTCTTCACATTTCAAGATAATTCCCATGAAAATCAAGACAAGCTTCTTTTCCATTTCAGACAGGGAATATTTCAAACAGGGAAGTCTTCTTCCATGCTACAAGTTATGTGAGGATGCAGGCTTTCTGAATATTAGGAGTTAAACTCCATTTAAAGGGAATAAGACTGTATCTGAGAAGCAAACCAACACATTGTAATATGCTTAAACCAACACACATGAAAATACTTTATGCTGAAAATTATGAGGGAATTGTCTTGACATCTGAATCATGTAAACGGTCAAAGTGACAAAGAGTAATAAAATAGCTATGACTCCCTACGTAATCTCTGCTTTGCTCCTGGGTCATAGGCTGTTTATTATTAATTTAGCAACTGATACAAATAACTCATCAAACTAGCAGAAAAAGAATTGTGGAACTTTGATATACAAGAGTTGAACTCCACAGAGTAAGAAAGGACAAATCTCTGGTTTTTTGCTTATTAGAGAGATATAGAGCACCTATGGCTTCAAAAGATGTCTTAATAGATATGCCCAATGGTATCAGTGCCTGAGAGGTGTGTGAGAGAAAGAAAAGTCTTCCTTTCTTTTCACTGTTCCCTCTCTCAAAAATAGCAGAAATCAACAGGAGAAAGATAAAGGTAGTTTGGATTAGTAATAGATAAGATGGAAGAATCAAAAATACATTCCCCTGGGAAAAATTAACCACATTAGGATCCTACTTCATGTTTTGAGTTATCATGTAATGTTTATTTCATGGCTGAGAATATAAACTGTTTGATTAAATTAAATTATTTTTTAAAAGTAAAATAAGAGGTATAAAGAAATAATCAGTTTCATGGGTAGTGGAAGGTAATACAGATTAGATAATTCGCTACAACTGACAAGAACTACAACAATAATTCTAGAAAGTGTTGTTCTCAGCTGACAGCATGTAAATTAAAATAAACAAATGGAACAGAATTACATCTATAAACCAACTGAAAATGATATCATGGCTTGATTCATGAGTCTTGTCACAAACAATGCAGGCAAGGCCAGATGCAGTCACACTAACAATATTGAGATTACAGAACAATGACAATATCGTTGTCCCAGCAAGTAGAAGCAGTACACAAGCTAGTGTCAATTGAAAGACCTTTGATCATCCAAGTATTTAAGTTGTCATATCTCCCCAAGGACAGTCAGGGTACCGGTCATTCCACTCTGGTTTCAAGAATGAAAAGGGTACAAAAATCAATAACCATAGGTGCTACCTCCAGCAGTAAAAAGAAAGGAAGATTTTCTTTTGTTGAATGCCTCTTCTGCTGTGATGTGCTACATATTATTTCCTGATTCACCATCTATTTGTAAATTGAGACCCCCCACACATGCCTCCTTATTCCATCTCTAAGAAAATAACTCAAGTAACTCATGTCTGTTTTCCCACATAACTCTACTTACTGTATCATAGTTCCCATTACCTTTGCTTGCTATTACCAAATCAGTTATCTCCACTTGCCTTAGATGAGTTAGTGTATTCTTAGCAGCCCAAGCAGCCTGTACAAGAAATTAAGTAGATACACATGGGGAGATGGAGGGAAATGATGTCCAGAACCTACTCCAGATGAATCCATAGAAGTCTTTAAAAAAAAAAAAAATCGTATGTATACTCTAAAGTTTTAACACTCTGGTCTTTAAATTGGCGATAGTTTAGTAATTTTCTTAGAATATTTCACGTAACTAAGCCCTTACACTACACAGATCTGAAATTCAGCCAAATTCCTAGAGTGAGTCACAAAAAGCAAATGCTGAAACCACTGGATGCCCACAGAAATATTAGGGAAAGAATTGTGCAAGGTTGAATCTGTGGTGTGTCCATATTAGAGCGAGAATGAGCGATGCCAAAGTTTATATGGCCCACTGCATTTCTCTCTTCTCTACTACAGAGCTGAAAAACATTCACCCCTGGGCAAATCTTCCAGAATGCAGAATTCAAACTTGTCAAACACAAGCTCCTGTGGAGCCACAAGCAATCCTCTTGAAATATTGAGTCCTAAATAACTGGTTTTTATTTCCTGACTGAGATTTTTTTTATTATTTTCTTATCTTTTCTTTCTATCCAGCAGGCAAGACAGTGTTCCCAATAGAAGAGATGGTAAGAACAGAGATAAATACACATGTGACTGTTAGAATGGGGAAGATACTGAGAGTATTCTCCCACTTAAAAGGGAGAGAAAAAAAGTAGAACAAAAGTGAATTGCAGTTCATGTTGAATAACATAATACAAAAATAATAGTGTCTACTTCTAAATTTTAGATAACTTGAAAAAAAATAGAAAATACAGATTTTTACCACATGTTTCTACTGTTGGTGGCTAAATTTCCTCATTATTTCACACAGAAACTGTCAGGTTGATACAGCCAATATGAAACAGAGGAGTAGAGAAAGTCAGGACATATAGAAGGCACGTGGTCTGTACTACCATCTGTGGAAAAAGAGCTTAGTCATTGCATTTCAAGGACTATGACAGAAAGAGGTTATCTGAGTTTGTTACAGCTTTCGTCAACGTATCTATCTTGGCTTTTACCTAGGAATTTGATTACCAAGAATGATGTAACCAGAGCAGTTTACTGCCAGCAAAGCTTGTGTGGGAAGCTGATTAAACAGCAGTGATTTGACCTACTGCTACTACTGTTCTATTCTGCAGTTCTGCAGATAAACACTTCGTACACATATTCACCAACAGTCTTTGCTGCTTGTAAATAATGCAGTTGTTACTTCACATCTAACTTCAATTACAGTTCATGACTTGAGATTCGTCTTGCCTTTTATGTATCCTAGAGCACAAACTGGTGAATAAATCACTGCAGAATTGCCAACAAGGCCCTACAGGAATTCCAGTGAGTATATCTAACCAAGTGACTCGTACTAACTCATGCAGAGCTATGGCAAACTAGCAATCTGAACAGGGGTTTGCTGCAACCTACACATTACAAAGCTGAGGAGGATTCCCATTGAAGACTGATGAGTAAAACTATGGATCAGTGTGGAACCTGTGTGTATTCATCCACCAGGAAAAAAAGGTAAGGGGAAGGGGTGGATGGTGAGGAGAAGGGGAGGCAAAACGAAGGAGAAAGAAACAAAGGGAGGATGAGAAGGGGAAAAAAAGCAGGAAGGAGAGAAGGAAAAAGGGAAGGATGAAAACTAAAAGGGAAAAAAAAGCAGTAAGGAGAGAAGAAAAAAGGGAAGGATGAAAACTAGAAGTATAGAGCTCGCATATATAATTTTGGAAGAGAAAGGGGAATAGGTACCAGCAGGATACAAATAATTGCCTAGAATTCAGATATGAAATCTGCCATATAATACTTCAGCAAGTTTGGTTTATAAAATTAGCATAGCAAGGATATACTATGTTTAATTTATATTCAGCTTGTTATTTTAGCACATTTAGTAAACAGTTTGCCATGCTTAAATGTATTAAGCTTTATCTACACTGGACTTTAAATTGTAAAACCTTTTTGGAAAGGAGTGAAAAAGACAGAATCTGGAGACAGAGTCTGAGACATCTGGAGTCTGGAATTCAAAGCAAGAGCAGATTTAACACACTGGGTATCAGAGAAAAAAAGATTGAATGTTTCAGAAGTGCAGTTTCTAGAGGAAAGAGTACCTGTTTGATCAGTGAAGTAGTACAGCAAGTTTTCCTACTTTCTCTTTAAAGTCACTACTAAAGGAATTTGTCTATTTTAGGCAGGTGAATATGATTTTTTTACCATATATATCTTATACAGCCTTTCTTGACCTTTTTTTTTTTTTTAGAAGTTTTCAGAGATACAGAATAAATGTGTTCAGAGGAAAGTATTACTGTAAATGAAACAAACAAATCTGTCTGGTTAGTAATTAACAATAAAGAATGCATTAAAGACTCTTTTCATTGTTTTTATTTCCTGACATGTTTTTTGATAAGGAGCTGCAGTGATGAAGGCAAAGAAAGAGGAGCAGGGTGCTTTTGCAGGAACTGCCAGCAAGGTGAACTCATTGAGGATTGCCACCCACGGTAACAATGATAGAAAGATTGCACTACAGAATTATAGAATGGTTTGTGTTGGAAGGGACCTTAGAGATCATCTAACCATACCAACACCCCCTGCCATGGGCAGAGATAAATGTTATGAGGTTGGGATCTTAGCAAAGACCCATGAGTGCTGCAGGGACAGCTCCTTTTAGGTAACTGTAAAGGGCAGTAAAGTTTCCCTTCATTCTTTTCTCCAGAGTAAAAAATCTCAGTTCCCTTAGTTGCTCCTCACAAAATTTGTGTTCCAGATGCTTCACCAGCTTCCTCGCCCTTCTTTTGGCACACCTCAAAACCTCAACATCCTCCTTGTACTGAGGGGCCTAAAACTGAACACAGTATTTGAGGTGCAGCCTCACCATTGTTGAGAACAGGGGGACAATCACTTCCCTAATACCCCTGGCCACACTAATAACTATTAATGAACAAATAATAACTCCTTGATGTACTTATCTGCCACATACAACAGCAAAATGTGGACTAAGAAAATGTCTGATTCTTTCATGATTTTGCACATATAAAATGGATCAGTTGGTAGATTAACCTTTTCAAAGAAGAGAAGGAAAGAGTGAGTTTTCAGGAGAGTATTCAAGAGAATATATTTCAATATCAAAGTATAGACAGTTACTTTTTTCCTCAACAAAATGACACTAAGTTTCATCTCTGAAAGGAAATCTATCTGAAAGTTTAGTAGTCATCATAGTTGTGTTCCAATTGGACTCAATGATCTTACAGATCTTTTCCAATCTTAATGGTTCTATGACTCTATGAAATAACACTTCTAAATGTGATCTTGGTGGAAACAAGAAAGAAAGAACTTTTACTTACTGTTATCTCTTCCTTTTAACCCCTTTCATAAATTGCTTCCATCTCTGCCTTTTCACGCTCTCTGTATCCCAAGTAGACAAACTTTACTTTGCAAAACAAAGCTTTGAAAACCTGTAAATTATTATCAGATCACAGGATTAAGAAAAATTCCTGTACTGCTTTGCAATGAAAGATAAGACAATGAAATCTGCAAAGTAAACAAGTTAGCCCTTCTTAATAGACACAGTAGGTTTGTGACCTCTGTGTTTACATATAAATTCAAATTCATTTGCCATTGTGCTGGCTTGAGGTTAATTGCCATATATTAATGAGAGAAATTAGATCATTGGCTATGAAAAAAAAATTACAGTCTATATTATCCATTCGTTCTGTTGGGACATATGAAAACATGGACACAAACAACGATAAGACAGTCTCTGCCTAGCTGTTGCCCTATTAACTCTGCTGCCTGAATCTTCACATTTTCAACTAATCATTCTGCATTTAACACCCCTGGCTGACCTTTCCAGATCACCCTGCACATGAGAGATTCTGAGATAAGGGAGGGGGTGGAAAGTAGGTGGTGGGGTGGCTGGAGGCCCCTCTTGGGCAGTCTGACTGCTGGGAAAGGTTTTGTTTTTCTGTATTACTTTTAACTTATATATTACTGTATGTAGTTGTAAATATTTGTAATATCTTGTATATACATGCTTGTACATTGCGCTAAACTGCAAATAAAAAGCTTCATTCCTTGACTTCCAGTTGGCTGAGTTAGACTGGTTCATCTAGTGGGGGAAACCTCCAAAACCACTACAGCCACTCAGCTATGAATATATGTTATTGTTGAAGTTGTTCACAGACAGATTATGTGCTTGGTTGCAGAAACTAACATTTAGTAAGCAAAAAAACCCTGGAACTGATACTATTATTATTACAACTGATACTTATTGCAGAAGTATCAAGAAGCGACTATCAGGTTGCTGGGCTGGATTCTGTACAAAACATAGAGTGAGATAAAGGACCTTCCTACTTGCTTAGTTAGGAAGCTATTAGGGAGGGGTTTGAATCTGTATTATAAGTGAATTGTAATGAGGTCAATATAGAAGTATTAAGTATTTTTATTAAATAAAGAAAATTCCCCCCAACTTATTTACAATTGACACATAGATTCTATTGTGCAGTTGGTAAAACTATCTTTGCAGAATGTATATATATTTAATAAAATTAATTTAAATTATTTTAGGAAACGTTTTAGAAAATTTAAATAACTGGAAAGTCCTGCAGCACAAACCGCCACATGAAGGTTAAACACAGTATCACAGAATGGTAAGGTTGGAAGGGACCTCAAGGATCAACTAGTTCCAACCCCCTGCCATAGGCAGGGACACCTCCCACTAGTACAGGTTACTCAAGGCCTCATTCGTAAACTTTCACGAACTTCAGAAAAGAGAGTTAGTTTACTCACTGGTTGGATTCTCGGTATTTATAACCCAAAAGTATCTGTAGAAACTTGAATGAAGAAAAATACAGTCCCTGCCACGTGGTGGCCTTCCTCATGGCGGTGATGCGATGTGGTTCTGCTGCTTGCATAGCTCCAATGGAGCAGGTTGTCTGTGCAGATCCACGGACAGGAGAAAAACTTTCCACGGCTCTCAGGAGGTTACTGGAGCAGGCAGATCCTGAGCGAAGCAGGGTCCAGGTTTCTGGGCGGGAGCAGTCCAATCGGCTGCGGTGCACGGCAAAGGGGTGGGCCCTCGGGCTGGAAAGGGGCCGTCAAGTCCCGGTGTTGTAAAGTCGTCGCTAGGTCGTCATCTAGACTCGGGCAGAGTCTAAGGGACTCGGGCTGGGCTGAGCTCAGGTGGGCAGCTGTACCCCACCGCGGGGCAAGCCTTGCAGTGCCTTGGCTCCGTGCGGCAGGCAGGCAGGGTCAGGTCTGCCATGCGTGGGGAAAACAAGTCACGCACTACGTGATGCAAAGCAACACAGACAGGTAGCAGCCAAAATAAAGGCGGTAGCAGCAAGCAAACGAGTTGGCTGGGGTTTTTATTCATTTTGACCGAGTGTCTTTGAGCAATAGCAACAGGTAAAAAATATCCCTGGAACCAATCCTAATTTACTTCACCAAAAAAGGGAGATGCACACGTCCAGCATAGTGACCTCTGTTTACCAGAGACAAAGCAGAGTATATGATAACCCCAAATATGGTGTCTCTATCTCTATATCACCCTCAGCCAGTTTGCAGATGACACCAAGCTGTGTGGCACAGTCGACTTGCTAGAGGGCAGGGATCCATCCAGAAGGACCTGGACAGGCTGCAGAGGTGGGCCCAAGTCAACCTCATGAAATTCAACGAGGCCAAGTGTAACGTCCTACACCTGGGTAGGCACAATCCCAAGCACAGCTCCAGGCTGGGTGGTGAATGGCTGAGAGCAACCCCGAGGGAAAGGCCCTGGGGGTCTGGGGTGATGAAAAGCTCAACATGAGGCTGCAGTGTGAGTGCAGCAACTGTGTGCTGGGCTGCAGCAAGAGCAGTGTGGCCAGCAGGCCAAGAGAGGGGATTCTCCCCCTTTCCTCTGCTCTCCTCAGACCCCGTCTGGAGTCCTGTGTGCAGTTCTGGAGCCCCCAGAACAGGAAGGACATGGAACTGTTGGAGCAGTTCCAGAGGGCTGCAGTAGCTCTGCTGTGAGGACAGGCTGAGAGAGTTGGGGCTCTGCAGCCTGGAGAAGAGAAGGCTTCCAGGAGACCTTAGAGTAGCCTTCCAGTATCTGAAGAGGCCCTACAGGAAGGCTGGAGAGGGACTATTTACAAAGTCTTGTAATGACAGGACAAGGGGCAATGGGTTTAAACTGTCAGAGGGGAGATTGAAACTGGATGTTAGGAGGAAGTTGTTTGCAGTGAGGGTGGTGAGGCACTGGAACAGGTTGCCCAGGGAGGTTGTGGCTGCTCCCTCCCTGGAGGGGTTGAAGGCCAGATTAGACAAGACCTTGAGTGACCTGTTCTAGTGGGAGGCGTCGTTGCCTATGGCAGGGGGTTGGAACTAGATGATCCTTGAGGTCCCTTCCAACCTTACCATTCTATGATTCTATGATCCTATGATTCTATTCAGGTGGATAGTTAGGATATGTATTCCAGGTATAATTTGGGCCTTCCACCACAGAAGTTTGAACTACTTAGATTTAAGCTGTTCAGGTGTAGATGTATGGAGTGCACATTGTCAGCATTCAGACTAATTTACAAGGTGACCACTCTGCAGCTGTGCTGATTTAGGGCCACAAGCTACACAACACCAGAGGACAGGGATGGTATTTACTCCATTTGGGGAATAAAACATAAATGCTGCAGACTGATAGGAAGTCTAAAGAGAGATTCTATTTACAAGTACATATGTACAGAAGGCATTCAGGTAGAACGGATACATTCACAGACTAGGCTGAGCTTACTGGATCAAAACCATCTACGATCCTCCACCCCTTCAACATCAGAAACCCAGAGAGGAGGCCAAAGCTGCCCTCCCCACCCCAGGCCTACCAGGCCTCAGCAGGCCTCAGGATGCATCTCAAAATTCCCTGCCAGCTCAAAGCTGTCTGCCCCACACAAACAATGAGATGAGAGGAGAAGTGAGGGTGGAGAAGCAGGGAGGAGAAGAAGGCAGTATCAGCCAGGTGCTGCTTTATAAACTGTGATACTGGAAAGTGGAATAGAGTAACAATGTTACAATACCATGGGATGCCCAGGTCTGTCCCTTGGGACTCTGTCTCTTTATCAGAGGTTTTGTCTCTGTGGTCTTCTTAAGGGCACCTGGCTGTGATGGTTTGGGAGTTCCCTGCCCCCCCACACTATGAAAAATCACCCAGACTAGGCTCAGCTAGCTGGCAGTTAAGGACTGAAGCTATATTTACAGCGTAGCACAATGTACAAGAAGGTATACACACGATAGACAGAAATATTTACCGAAATATACAAGTTAAAGGTAATAGAGAAACACCATACTCCACAGAGTCCACAGGAGGGGCTCCCAACCACCCTTTCCACCTTCTGCCCACCCCTATACCTTACCCCAAGGTTTGCCTTACGCGCAAGGTGAGTTTGGAGGAGAAGGCAAAAAGCTAGAGAGACCGAGACTCTCTGAGCTGGGTCTTATCTCTGTTTGTGTTCTTGTTCTTATACATCTCAGCAAGCCTATGAGTGAAGCAGACATCACCATTGTTTGCTTTCCACAGCCTATAATATAATTTTCTCCATTACAATATTCCAATTAGCCTGAAACTAGCACACTGGCCCAAAACACCACTTGAGCAGACAACAGTCTGTTGCAAAAAGACTCATTAACATGACTTGCTCATTCACAGTAACAACTTACTTACAGTTCTCTCAACATCATAATATTTGAATCCCTTGCTTTTGTTAACAATTATTATTGTGAAAATAACTCCTGGATTGAAAACTGCTATCTCCATTTCACAGAAAGAATTGCAGCTTGGATTAGATTAACTGATTCACCTAATGCACTGAAAAATCTGTAGCAGAGGGAATCACAGAAACATGTAGGTTGGAAAAGCCCCTCAGGATCACCAGGTCCAACCTATAATCCTACTGTACAAGATTCACCTTAAACCATACCCCTAAGCACCACATCCAAACCACCCTTAAATACATCCAAGGCTGGGGACTCCACCACCTCCCTGGGCAGCTCATTCCAGTCCCTGACCACTCTCTGTGAAAAACCTTTTTCTTAATATCTAATCTAAACCTCTGCAGTCTCAGCTTGAGGCTATTCACCCTTGTTCTGTCTCCAATTACCTGTGAGAAGAGACCAGCAGCAGGCTCTCCACAATGTCCATCCAGGTAGTTGTAGACAACAAGGTCTCCCCTCAGCCTCCTCTGTTTCACACTAACCATCCCTGCTCCCTCAGTCACTCCTCATAAGATTTATTCTCTAGGCCCTTCCCCATCTTCGTTGCCCTCCTCTGGACCTGCTCCAGCACCTCCACATCTTTCTTGTACTTCAGTGCCCCAAACTGAACACAACACTTGAGGTGTGGCCTCACCAAAGACTAGTCCAAGGGGACAGTCACCTCCCTACTCCTGCTGGCCACAGCACTTTTAATACACGCCAGGATGCCATTGGCCTCCTTGATGACACAAGAAGTCATCTCCCAAATATCCTGTGTACACTAGCCATTACAGAATCCACTACTTAATAAAGTGAAAATTAATAAACAGACACTGCATGGATATTAAGTTTTAAGGAAAAGTTCAGGTTGTTTGGTAGGGTTTTTTTTTTTGTTTGTTTTTGGGGTTTTTTTTCCAAAGTGTGTAGAAATGCAAACCAAATGGAATCTGAAGATAATCAGTTAGCATCACTACATAAAGTATTTAATACATTTTCATGATGGAAAAGGAAAAGGAAAAAAAAAAAAAAGGAAAATGCTACATTGAACATCTTTCTATTTCATACTCTGGCCATTCTTATTCAGTGAGTAGTTGTGCACTTGAACTTACAGTACAATAATGACCTTATTTTTGTACTTTTGGAAATTCAAGTGTCATGGTAGGCCTGAACTGCCCGGAAACTTCACTACTTCAAGTTTACCAGGAACGGGCTCTAAATGTGTCCACGCGATCGGCCTGCATAGCCAACCTGACATCGTGCTGAGACCACACATTGCAAGACATCCTGCCTGTACCTGAAAGTCTCCTGCCAAGACAGGAAGTCCTGGAGATACACAGATCATCCAGAGAGCCAGGACCAGGTCAGAGATTGTCTGCATCCTTTTCCCAGCACCTTGAAGCCTGGGAAGAATCAGAAGTCTCAGCGGATGACAAGACTTTAACAGAATTCCCTGAAAGCATTTGAGTACTGTCTGAAACTGTAGCTACGCCCACAAGTTGGGAGATAATTTTGTGAGTAAATACTTAAAGCATCTTGTAATTCACCGTTGCCTTCTACCATAAGCAGAAAGGAGCCTCTTGAGTCCATCTAGTGGGCAAGAGGAATATTGACCATGAGTGGTACATTCACTGCAGGAACCTTCTCTTCCAGTTCAAGTGAGTTCAATTATGTTATATTATTACTAGTTATTTCTAGATCCTGTGTTATTATCTGTATAAAGTTTCCATGGCCGTGTGAGGAACCAAATATTATTAAAATTATTGATTGGGGTGGTGAGAGTTCTGAATATTGAATATTAGTAAACAATATTAATCTTTGAAAATCATATCTTGCATCAATTAATGACCCCTCTATAACATCAAGTCTGAAGAGAGCTCATCTTCTGAAGAGAGCTACAATCCTCTATAGTTAATGCCCTATATTGTGTGAATTGATCATACCTTCATGAAACTAGTGATGCAGCACTAGATAATACATTCAAAATTTGAGAATCAAATCCAAAACACTCTAATGGTCTGGAAATCTTGATATTTATGTGGTTATCAGAGAAAATAGTCAGATGAACTAGTTCATCAGGCTGATTAACACTAATCAAGCAAAAAAATCAGAAAATTTGTTTTGAATGAAACAGAGAAGGCTGTGAAGTCTTGTTCAAGCTTCTTTTTGTTTCTTGGCTATGTATAATCACATCTCTGGCAATGCCTCCTCCAAAAACAAGTGCTGACAAGGCAGGAATCTGTCACTGTGTCCAGCCAATTCAGTAAGCCAGAAGCACTAATGGTGTATGAATGCATATGTTATGTTCTTCTTAAGCCAAGATTTCCAAAACTAGCTGTTTCTTTTTGCCTAGATATCTGTTTTCAGGTGCTCTTTAACCCAGTTCACATTAACCATTCACAAGCAATTAGAAACTTAATTTTAAGTGTTGTAGCAGTTCAGTCTCTCATTTTAATTTCTTTGTGTGGATGCTTATATAAGAAAACTGTATACTTTTCTTATTAAAAAGTTACAAGTCTGTTTCCTGTGCAATATAAGAACATTTTGGAAATTTACAGCTGTGTTTTCTTCTACGTATTTCTAATATTAAATGAAAACATCTCTGCAGCTAGTTAGAATTATCCTCTGTTATCTAATTAAAAATAATAAAACACATAAAAGGAAACAACAGTGCACACACACGGAATTGTTATAAATGTAAGATTAGTTGGGAAAGTTGAATGAACTCCAGTTCTGTTTGTAGTGTTCTACATCCAGGCTGGACCTAACTAATTCCCCACTTTTAGCCAAAGGCTCCAGATTTCCATTCCCACCTTCAGGCTTGCCAAGCCTCAGCCTCATTCATCTGGCAGCTCTGTCGTGCATCCTTCTGCCCAGTCGAGGTATCACATGTCCTGCTGGCAGAGCAGCAATTGCGGCCGATGATTGCCAGCGGCCTCAGTGGCACCTGCTCAGCCTGCAGCCATCTGACCTCCTTTCCCACCATCCCCCAATCGCTTTCTGCAGTCCCCACACAGGATCAGAGTGTGTTTAAGGCTGTCTAAGCTTTTAATTCCATTGCCACCACCTTGCTCCCAGGCAGAAGGTTAGGTATCAAGTAGCCAGCCTCAAGCAGCCCTTCCAATCCCTTTTCTTGTTTTTTTTTCTACCAGACCTCTGTTTTCCCCACATCTGCCAATACACCTGATCCAAAGAGCAAGCATACTGAAATAGTAGTGTATGTACAAGATGCTTAGCCTTATTGTCAGGTTCACATCAGTCTTTTATACTGCAAAAACAGCCATATGACATCTTCAGTTCCTAGTGTGCTGTCAACAGCAATTTGCCATCAGTCTGTTATTTTTTTATTTGGGTTACAGTGAGTTTTTGTGTTTACTTTGTTTCCGTTTTGTAGATGTCCAGTCATGATTTATTTGCATACTCTTACCTCAACTAGTATTCTCAGAGAACCTGCAGCCCAAGCTACTTTGTATTTAATTCCAGGAGAAATCATTCTTTCACGATATTGTAGAGCAATAGGAACTATGTTTAATCTGTTAGCAATCACTTCTCCATGATGACCCAGAATTAATATGTAAAACTTCTTACCAGTGAAGCAATACCAAATAGCCTACCTATAACTGATTCATTTTTACTATTCTTGAGAAGGAGGAAGTTGATTATAGAGACGCAGACATCAACCACGTGTGCAGCAATGTCATACGATACAGAAAGACATCACATTAACTTGAATGAAGGCTCGGGACCCCCTCTGCAACTTGATAAATCTGAGTATGATTGATGGTACCTTGAGACATTCTACTGAATGTGATCTGATGCCAATGTGACTGCGCTGATCACTTTTACAATTAGGTTGTTATTACTGAACAAACGAATCTTTAAAATCCTTCATTCAGCAGTAGCTGCATTTGCAGGTTTTCCATTTTACTTTATTGTAAAGGAAATGCAGACTAGAAGAGGGTTAAGGACTAGTTTAAGCTGCTTTAATATTTCACATGTAAATAATTGTCAATTAACCAAAACTCCATTAGGAAGCCAATAATGGATAATTATTTTTAATGGAAATGTTCTCACTGCTTTACAGTTTTGTCAAGTGGTTCAGTGCAAGCAGCACCTTAAATCAACACATTTTCCCAACAAGCTATTTGAAATCCATGGCAGCCAGATTTGATTGATGCAGTGTACCAGAAAGCATAAGTATTGCAGAAAATGCTATTTCAGAGTTCAAAGCAGGAGAAAAATTGCTGTTTAATAATTCAGCAGTGAAATGAAAATAATGTAAAGAAGATTATCCATGCTTTTTTATTGGGTGCTATTCATAGCAACAGTCTCATTTCTAGACAAATTTTTTTCAAGTGATATTTTTAATCAGATATTTTGAATGAAAGTTTTGTGTTATATTGGGGGGGGGGGGGTTGGTTGGTTGGTGAGTTTTTGTGTGGTTTTTGTTGTTGGTTTGTTTGAGTTTATTGTTGGTTGTTGCTGTTTTTCTAAGAGTGAAGCCAGAGAGAGCATCTCTTCTAAAAGAACAAACTCTCTTTTATTCAGCATTATGGCAGAACTAAAATTTGTTCTTTGCATCATACTTTGCTTTTGCTTTTGTCACAACAATACACAAATAATTCAGGAGAAATCTATGTACCTCTAGAAGCTATTGTTTTCATTGTGTGCAGCATTCAAAAGCAGTTGCAAACACTCATCTGCATATTTTTTAACATAGAATCACAGAATGGTTTAGGTAGGAGGGGACCTCTGTGCTGGTTTGAGGCTAATTGGAATTATTTTACTGAGAGAAATTCCAACCCCCTGCCATAGGCAGCGACACCTCCCACTAGCACAGGTCACTCAAGGCCTCCTCCAACCTGGCCTTGAACACCTCCAGGGAGGGAGCAGCCACAACCTCCCTGGGCAACCTGTTCCAGCGTCTCACCGCCTTCACTGGAAAGAACCCTTTCCTAACACCTAGTTTACAAGTCCCCTCCTCTTCCAGTTTAAACCCATTACTCCTCATCCTGTCATTGCAAGACCTTGTAAATAGTCCCTTCTCAGCCTTTCTGTAGCCCTCTTCAGATGCTGGAGGGCTACTATAAGGTCTCCTGGAAGCCTTCCGTTCTTCAGGCTGCAGAACCCCAACTCTCTCAACCTGTCCTCATAGCAGAGCTGCCCCAGCTCTTTGAGCATCTTCATGGCCTCCTCTGGACTCGTTCTAACAGTTCCATGTCCTTCTTGTGCTGGGGGCTCCAGAACTGTACACAGTACTCCAGATGGGGTCTGACGAGAGCAGAGTAAAGGGGGAGAATTTCCTCCCTTGTTCTGCTGGCCACACTTCTAGCCCAGATGAGAAGTGAAATACCGGGACAGCTGTGGGTTTCACCCACTTCAGTGTTTCTCCTGTCTCCAGGGCTTCCTTTACACTCAAGATGAGTTGCTTTTTCAGTGTTCATTGTCTTTTGCACATGCCCATTCCCACTTGGTTGAACTTCTCCCTCCAGAAATCCTGAATAGATATCTGTTGACAGCTGAAACAATGCACTAAGTTGGTGCTCTGAAGACTCCTCTATAAAACACTGAGAGAAACAGACACCTGTGTCAGTAGCACCGCATGTCTCACACTTCCAGAAAGATCTTTTTTTTAAAGAATTCTTAAGTTCTTGCAAAATTGTTTCCACAATTGTTCTGCAAATTCAGTTTCAAAAGTTGGTTTGTCTGGTTGAATGTCCTGGCTACTGGAAATCCAGTTTTCAGTTGAGCTTATTTGTTAAATTCTCTCTGTGTTTGAGAAAGAAAAACAGATTGCAAGTATCTTGTGGGGACTGCTTCACCCTATATGTTTTCCACGATTCGGCCTATCTGGCCTGAACCTTTTTCTTGCTATCAAAATACAGAGGAACAGTCTTCATAAGAGCAATAATTCATATCAGAGTGTTTCTAAATTTCAGCTCATGAAAGCATCCAGTAAATTAATTCAGCCATTATTTTATTTGACAACAGATTTATTAATGAAACTCACATAGACTGCAGGATTTCCAAATGCAGTTGTAACAATGGAGATTTCTGCTGCAGCTTATGTCCCCTGCTGTGCATTGTAAGATTAAGTCAGTCTAGAGTTGTTTTTAAAAGATAACTAACAGCACTCACTGCTCTGTTTACCAATCTGGAACAACATTATCTAACATCTTCTATTCCAGTACTTCAGTACTGTTCAAAGATTCAAAGGCTCCTTTGATTACATCAGTCATCCTAGATAAATCTTTTTACTCACTGCACTCTCTGATTCCAGGATCTTACAAATTTTAAGCGAATTTTCAGTAGGTATTCAATGAATTCTGCAAAAGGAGAAAAAATACAAAGGGAAAAAATATACAAAGACACATCCGCAGGCGTGAACAATGGCTAATAACTTCTGTAATCTACTATCTCAACAGCATTTGGAGGAGAGACAATTATGAAGAACTCTTTCCCATGAATTTCCATTCCTCTGTGCCTTCCTAAACTTTTCAGACTTACCTGTGTAAAAATGAAATTGAGAATGCTGTTTCACATATACATGTATTTACGAATGGAAGGGTACAATCAAAGAAGACTATTTTTGCTTTCTGTCGCACAAGGGAAGAGACAAATAAGCATTCTTTCCAGCTTTACAGGAGTCCAGCCTGTAAAGCACAAAACTGTTTCCTCAGTTCTGCAGACAGCAGTGTCTGCAGGTATACAAGACATCTGCAAAGGTATAGAAACCTCATATGGTAATTAGTCACATAAAGTCTAATCACGCAGCATACTGCAGATACCTGTTCTTGGCACAGATGCTCTGCCATATCTTTCAATTGTCAATAAATGACTTATATTTTGTTGTAAAAAAAATTCCTATAAAATATACTGACCTTTTTTAACAGGCAATAAAATCACTTTCTGGTGGGTATACCACACATTTAAACACGTTCAGGTGTTTACCTGCCAGACTGGGACCATGTCACTGTGCTCAGTTTTCAGTATTGGGTACACTGCAAGCACTGTTACAGTAATTATTTAAGCCACTGCTTTCAGTTTGGATCTTTAACAGGTTTAACAGAGTTGCAAATACAACTTCAGAAATTTTAAATGTGGCTTATCAAAGAGTATACTTGACCTTGTCTTTCTTAGTCATGTATGACAAACCACTGAGAAACAAGACATGAAATACCAGGGACTACAAATCACTACTTTGAAATACACACTGATTTAAATGAAGAAATATTGTCCACAGTGTTACCCACCACATAAAATTATTCACAGTTTTAATTAGGAATAAACCTTATAGGAAATTAATCAGAGACTATAAAAAGAACTGTGCATAGATCAGAGATTTTTCTTAACTGAACATTTTAGAGAATGACATGTTGGATTTTTGGTGCCAATTCTTGGAATCCCAAAGCAGTAGTAAAGTTCACTTTCTAAGAATTCCATTTATCATTTTTCCTATATAAACTCCACAAAACATTTCCATTATGTGTACAACTACTTATATATAATGAGTGTTCATTTAAATTAAAAAAATAATTGCTACTTGGGATTTGGGGAGAGCTCTAAGGATGAAAAAAAAAAAAGTTTGAATAAGCATGTAAACATAACTGCACTGTGCACAAAGCAGATTCAAAGGTTTGGGTTTTTTTATTCTGATTTTTATTAAGTAATACATTAGGGTTTTATAAACTTGTGCATACTAAATGAGTATTTTGAAACTGAATTTTGTCAGTGTTGCTACACCATGAATCAGACGTGAATTTAATCTGTGCTGTGGTATACCTGGCTGCATGTTCCTCAGAAAGCTATTTTAAATGCCACAGTTTTCACGTCTGCAGAAATCAGTACTGATTTACTAAATTACTGATAGTTGTAAAAATAGCTTTGGAATCACAGGATCACAAAAACCCAGGAGGCTGTCAGACTTCTTTGCAGAAAGGAAACGTTGCTAGCTGAAGGTCGCCTTGTCCCCCAGGTCCTGAAGTTTCTTCTCTACAAAGCTTCTTTCCAGCCAGCCCTAGTGCATATTGGTGCATAGGTTTATTATAGAATCATAGAATGGTAAGGTTGGAAGGGACCTCAAGGATCGTCTAGTTCCAACCCCCTGCCATAGGCAAGGACACCTCCCACTAGAACAGGTCACTCAAGGCCTTGTCTAATCTGGCCTTGAACACCTCCAGGGAGGGAGCAGCCACAACCTCCCTGGGCCGCCTGTGCCCGTGTCTCACCACCCTCACTGCAAACAACTTCCTCCTGACATCCAGTCTAAATCTCCCCTCTGCCAGTTTAAACCCATTGCCCCTTGTCCTGTCATTACAAGACCTTGTCAATAGTCCCTCCCCAGCCTTCCTGTAGGCCCCCTTCAGATATTGGAAGGCTACTCTAAGGTCTCCCGGAAGCCTTCTCTTCTCCAAGCTGAAGAGCCCCAAATCTTGTAGCCTGTTGTCATAGGATTATTCTTTGCCAAATGGAATTTTCGCTGTTCTCTTTGTGGAACTTCTTGAGGTTCTTGTTTCTCCAGCCTGTCTAGGTCCCTCTGAATGGCAATACAATCCTCTGGTGTATCAGTACTCATACGTAGAGCTGATCTCACTATCTACATCCCTTAGATATAAGGGAAAGATCTCTAAGACATTACTATTTGCCTAATCTGGAGGATAGACAAGTTTTAGGACTCTGAATCCAAGGCAAAAATAAAATCAATATCTCAGCGCTTAAAATTCTGTTGTTTTCATGATATTCCATGCCCTTGCTTGTACGCAGAAGCACTGCACTCTCTCTCTAACATAAACCAACAGTAGTGATCCTAGCATACAGCAGAGGTTCAACCTGTATTCAAAGATGTTGTAGGGGGTAAGAACAAGCCTGCCAGGAAGAGTTGATTTATGCATTACAGTCTGGGATTTATGGTAATCACCTGGGAAATGAGGAGATCTGGTCTCTTGACCTTTTTAACCCCCAGTGATTCGTATCAGCATTTCTCTTTCCTTGGATAGTCTCATGTTTTCCAACAAAATACTAAATGAAAAAATACAAATCCAGAAACTTGGGGACAAAGCTCAAATCTGTCCTTCCTTGATTTTTTTTTAACAGATTTCAGCCTCTGTCTAGATATAGCTCTTCTGTCTCTATGATAAATGAAGTCTCAATGGCTACTTGATAACCTGTTATTTAGGGAACACTCTAGAAAAATGCTTTGTTTCCTCTCAAACTGAGGCAGGCCTATAAGTAAGTCTTCATTAAATGGCAATTGAGTAGTACAAAAGTGATGCTTTCTGGAAACCATACTTGATTGTTCTCAGTGTGTGCACTTGCAGAGAATTATTTCAGTGCTACGTTCCAAGGAGATGAGTGTATTTATCCTGAAAGCACCATAAGCTTTGAAAAAAGGCAACCTTTAAGTTCTAAAATTGGATTCAACAGTATTAATATAGATAGGTCTGCACTTAGCCTTTCCTATTGATTAACACTGGGTCAGCCCTTTCACTGTATATTCATCTTCGTGTATTGAAGTTTGGAAGTGACAGATGCTTCTAACTCATTATGTGGGGAGCAGAGGGCAAACCCTGACCTGCACCCCAGGAAAGGGCATTATTCAGATAAGAATGTTGAATTAATCTCTGTGGATGGATCTCAGCTGAAGCTTGCATTTATCAGATGCATCTCTTTTCTTCTCTGGCCTTTGGAAACGGTCCATTGTCGATATTCAACATCATTTTTAAGTGCAGGGAGGAGTAAAAATAAATTATTATATATATCACAAACAAAACAAATTGGAAATTATGAGAATATAAAAAATGCACATGGTTGTTGTTGTTTTGGTTTATCATAGAATCATAGAATGGTAAGGTTGGAAGGGACCTCAAGGATCAGCTAGTTCCAACCCCCTGCCATAGGCAGGGACATCTCCCACTAGTACAGGTCACTCAAGGCCTCGTCCAACCTGGCCTTGAACACATCCAGGGAGGGAGCAGCCACAACCTCCCTGGGCAACCTGTTCCAGTGCCTCACCACTCTCACTGGAAAGAACTTCTTCCTAACATCCAGTCTAAAATCTCCCCTCTGCCAGTTTAAACCCATTGCCCCTTGTCCTGGCATTGCAAGACCTTGTCAATAATCCCTCTCCGGCCTTCCTGTAGGCTGATACTGGAAGGCTACTATCAAGTCTCCTGGAAACCTTCTCTTCTCCAGGCTGAAGAGCCCCAACTCTCTCAGCCTGTCCTCATAGGAGAGCTGCTGCAGCCCTCTGAGCATCTTCATGGCCTCCTCTGGACCTGCTCCAACAGTTCCATGTCCTTCCTGTGCTGGGGGCTGCAGAACTGCACACAGGACTCCAGATGGGGTGTGACAAGAGCAGAGTGATTTACAATAAATGAATAAATTAAATTAACTTTTCCCAAGTCAAATCTGTTTATCCTGTGACAGTAATTAGCGAGTGATCTCTCCTCATCCTTAACTCAACCAAAGACCTTTGCATTATATTTTCAATCCTCTGTCCAGCTGAGCAGGGACACTGAGAGAGTGACTTTGGTGAGCACCTGGCATTCAGACAGGTTCAACCCATCACACCATAATTCCTACTTGGAAACCCAGTAATCTAATGAGGAAACTGACTTCTCATGCTCTGGCTTCATTGCCAATGTACAGTTAAAAGATAGAGCTAACAAAATTCTTCTGGATTCTGGAAAGACATTAAAATACTTTACATTTTATTACAGTAAATCTTTAAATATTTGCCTCTTAAATTCACTACCTGTTGTAAACACACTAGCTCCACAGATAAAACACAGAAGTGCACAAACAGCTAGAAAAAATGGATTCACACAAAGGCACGTACTGAATGGATAATGGTTGAACTAGACAGAAAAAATTGGTGGTAACACAGCCATATTCTAACTTCTTCTCTTCAGATTGCAAGATATAGAAATATTCCTTTTCTCATGTTGCTACATACCTTCCTGGAAGCAGGCACGGAGGACCTTATTTTACAACAGACAGATGGTAAAATTGGCATTATTTCCCGTGTCATGCCCTTATATCCAGTATCTGAACACTCACTCAAGAACTGGATTCAGGTGCCAGCAATTCCCTGATGAAATGAAAGTAACATCCAATATCTCACAGAAGCCTGATGTGGCCATAGTGATGCAGGGTATCGCAGACTACTGCTTGGGAAGAAGATCCATCTTTTGTTACATAATAAAATAGCCAAGAGAGAGAATTACTCTTGAGATCCTCATTACTCAAGAGCTTGATTCACAAATGGGCTACAGTATCTTATAGAAATGATTGGATTCTTTCATTTTCGTCATATTTGAAACTCATGACAATTTTCTCTAAAAATAGGGATTTTTTTTGTACCTGTGACATTCCAAGAGCAGTAACAAATGTAGGGTTTTATACTCTTTAATTTTTTTAATTTGTTTCTTGTGATTGTGCTGGTTTGAGGCTAGTTGGAATATAAGCTTGCTGAGATGTATAAGAACAAGAATACAAACACAAATAAGACACAGGCTCAGAGAGTCTTGGTCTCTCTAGCTTTTTTTTGCCTTCTCCTCTCTGCCAAGTAACCTCACTAACCACTTTCCTTCCAACCCCTCTGGCTGATCCTCCAAACTCACTTTGCATGTAAGCCAAACCCTGGGGTAAAGTAGAGGGGTGGGAAGAAGGGTGGTTGGGAGCCCCTCCTGGGGACTCTGATTTCTGGGAGGGGAACTGTGTTTCTGTATTACCTTTAACTTGTATATTTCTGTAAATATTCCTGTCTATTGTGTCTATCTCTGCTTGTACATTGTGCTAAGCTGTAAATAGAGCTTCAGTCCTTAACTTCCAGCTGGCTGAGTCTAGTCTGAGGGATTTTACAAAGTTGGGGGGGGGGGGGGGGGCGAGGAA
>VWZE01004273.1:114017-133421 GCA_013396675.1 Eubucco bourcierii
TTGGGTGGGGTGTTGTGATGGTGGGGGGGGGGGGGGGGGCAAGGAACTCCCAAACCATCACAGTGATTATTGTCTAGCTACACATTATCATTGTGAGCTGACTGAGCAGTTGCACCACATGATCAGACCTTTACCCAGATCTGCAGTGGTTAATGATGATGTTTTACAATTTTTGAACCAACACAAGAATTTATTTTTCTTTAAAGTGACAGTCCTAAAACCATAACGTCTCTTCTACTTCCTTACTTTTACATTCATTCTTTGTCTGTAACTTTTTAAAAAAGCTAATTTTGGGAATCTTTCAGTCACAAATGTAGATTCAATGAGTACATGAACATCCAGTGGGCATTTGATCTGTCAGAAGCATGGTGGGCTGGTTTTCAGTTTTTGAAGGCTTAGTAAACTCACTTGGCAAGTGAGTTCTCCTTTCAATAGTTAGAACAGCATGAGCTGTCCAAAATCACAAGGTAAGGGAGGGAGAAACGTTTCTGTCTGATTTGTTGTTTGGTTTTTGTGTTGTTGGGGTTTTTTTCAAATATTCATTCACTGTATTAAAAGGTTTTGATTCTTACTCACTGTTGGAGTGTTGTTCCTTTGCCTCTAGATGATGCAAACAATGTTTTACCATACTAATTGGAACAAATTAAGTTTAGTTATATGAGTCATCTCCTCCTGCAAAATTGCAAAGCATCTTGTTTTACTCCTGTGCCAAAATGTTGATAGAAAATGATGCACATCTATGACTCTCTTACTCAGCTTGAAGTACAGGGACTGACTGATTATTAGTCTTTTAATGGATGCAACATTTCAAAATGCCAGAATTTAGTATCGTTTGTAAATATGTGAAAATATTCACATATATTCAGAATATGTCTTAATATTCAGAAGTATGTCTTTCTGCTTTTGAAAATATTAAAAAATATTCCAAAAAGAAATTTGGGAGCAAAACAATGATTTAATAAAAGTTGCATCATTACGATGGCTAAATTATGTTGATCTTTCTTTTTGTTTCTTTTTAATGAGTAAATTAAAATAAAATGTATTCATTATAAATGTATGGACCAATGAAGTAGGTGACAGATTAGTGCTGGAGGGGTAGGTGAAAGTATTCATCAGAGAATAGTTAAAAAAAAAAAAAATTAGTTGCTGATGGCCACTTAAAATCTATGAAAAATAATGTTAATCTTCATTATCTATCTCAAGGCAATTATTAATGACAATGAACTCAAAAGCTTAATAGAAGGAACAAAATGTTATTGTAGAAGTGGATTGAATAAAAGTGAGTGTCTTGAGAAACAAGACACTTCTTCATACAGGACACTTGAGTCACACACTATAAATCACTAGATTACCTGAATTTTTCATTGTATCTGGAATCCAGCTTGT
Source organism: Eubucco bourcierii (assembly GCA_013396675.1). Classification (NCBI taxonomy): domain Eukaryota; kingdom Metazoa; phylum Chordata; class Aves; order Piciformes; family Ramphastidae; genus Eubucco; species Eubucco bourcierii. The sequence goes on from VWZE01004273.1 coordinate 115,404, forward strand.
GCATTCGAGGCAATTTTGAAATACAGTTCATGTTCCTACCACACTCTACAGAATAATGAAATCTCTTTTCAAGGTAATATATTGCCCCTTTTGTCTCTCCAGTGTTAGAAATAGAGGACTAACTATTGCTCACACAGCCAATGCTTCACTTAACCCTTTCCTTGACCAGTGAGGGTGATAACATGTTCAGAGCTCTCAAAGGTGATGTGTAAGTTCCTCACAAAGGGAACAATGTAGAACAGTGTGGGTTGCCTTACCCATGACCTGACTCCCAAGCTAACTCCCATATGAGTTTGCAGTGAGCATTTATCGCACAGTCTGATATAAGCAATGTACAAGATGCAAAGAAAATACTTTTAAAGGTAAAAATCTCGAAATAAACCATTTATAGTGCTCAGTTATTGCTACTGATCCCAGTTTCTGTTACCAAGAGCTGTTTTAGTGGAGTACCGTTGCCTCTTACAAAGAAATGGAGATACAGAGTACCACTTGATACTTATTGTCTATATAGGAGCTAGACATTATTTAATAAATAGTCTGTGAACTCAAAAAACATTTAATTTCATTTCATCCACTATGATGATAATCAGTGTTCACTTTATACACCAGGAATAGTCAGGCACCTCTGAAAAGCAGATCATCCTGTGACAGCAGTGGAAGACTGACGAAACGATTGTGCTTTTGGAGCTCTGTCTCTCTGTAAAGACTACCACTGAGGGAACCTGGGCAAGTAATTCAGCCTGGAAACCTGGCTTTTGAAAGCTAAAGATTGGGGAGTTTGTTCCCAGCCCCAATGCTGCTCCCACATGCATATAAGATAGCAGTTCTTGAGAAAATCTCTTTCACTATCACTGCCATCTACTCACTTAGTTTTGTGTGCAGGTGGGAGTAAATACACATCACTTTGGAGTGGCAATAGTAGTCGGTTTTTTTACACCTAATGATATTTGGAAGTTAAAAAAGTAAAATGGTACCTCTGCTTGCAGGATGATGTTGGAGATTTAATGCTTCAGTCATTTTCAGAAAAAAAGTACACCTCACTGAAACATTTGCTTTTGAAAGTAAAATTTGCAAACCTCTGAAAACTCAGTTGTTGATTTCTTTTTCTACTTATTTATTATAAACATTAATATTTCTACTGATATTCTCCATCAATATCCATAACTGTGTTACTCATTGCATTTAGACCGTGCTTTAGAGAACACTTCTAAGATGTTGTTCTTCCCAGTGAGCAGATGTAGTGAGACCCTTAATGAACACAATGCAGGAGATTCCAGTTGTGGTTGAGCAGTCACAATCTCCCTGGGCAACCTGTGCCAGTGTCTCACCACCCTCACTGCAAACAACTTCCTCCTAACATCCAGTCTAAATCTCCCCTCTGCCAGTTTAAACCCATTGCCCCTTGTCCTGTCATTACAAGACCTTGTAAATAGTCCCTCCCCAGCATTCCTGCAGGCACCCTTCAGATACCAGAAGGCTACTCTAAGGTCTCCTGGAAACCTTCTCTTCTCCAGGCTGCAGAGCCCAAACTCTCTCAGTCTGTCCTCAGAGCAAAGCTGCTGCAGCCCTCTGAGCATCTTCATGGCCTCCTCTGGACCCTCTCCAACACTTCAATGTCCTTCCTGTGCTGGGGGTTCCAGAACTGCACACAGGACTCCAGATGGAGTCTCATGAGGGCAGAGGAAAGGGGCAGAATCCCCTCCCTTGCCCTGCTGCCCACACTGCTCTTGCTGCAACCCAGCACACAGTTGCTGTCTGGGCTGCACTCACACTGCAGCCTCATCTTGAGCTTTTCATCTACCCAGACCCCCAGGGCTACTCTCAGCCATTCACCACCCAGCCTGGAGTTGTGCTTGGGATTGTGCCTGCCCAAGTACCGGATCTTACACTTGATATTGTTGAATGTTACGAGGTTGGCTTGAGCCCACCTCTCCAGCCTCTCCAGGTCCTTCTGGATGGATCCCTGCCCTCTAGTAAGTCCCCTGCTTGACTTACTCCTACTTGACTTAACTTGACTATAGGTCCTTTCATTGTATTAGTGCACTTAGCAATCAAACACTCTTGATTTAGTTTTACTTTATTTAGATTTTTTTCTGGGTAAGCATAGGTTCTGTACTTTGCTGAATACATTTCTGGGAATTAATATTAAAGGTGATATCACACTTTGTATTTCAGTGTGGCTTAGCATCATTTGATAGGAAATAAGATATATGATAGGAAGACTGGGAATAAATTCCAAATATATTTGCTTGTATTTGCTGATTTACAAGGTTTTATGCTTTTTGTTCTGGGAAACACAATTAGAGACAGTCACGTGTATGTACATGTCTAAACCAAGCAAGTTCCAGTTGCAAATAGTTTTGTTTATCTACCCATTCATTCTGAGCATCACAATGGAGATCATTATTGTAAAGTCTATTTTCATCTTTCCAGAGCTGGCTTAGCTTTCCAATTTTCATGAGACATGCAAACAAAAATATTTTAAAATATATTTTTAATAAAGTGTTGTCTCAGTCTACCTGGCAGAACAGTGAGGTCACTGACAACCCTGACTGACCCTCAACAACTGCCTTACTCAGGCTTCCCAGGAGCTGAAACTAACTCTAGGATTTCATTTCACTCCCACAGGATCATCAGCCTCTGTCTCAGTCATGACAGAATGATGAAAGAATAGAATCATTTTGATTGGAAAAGATCTTTAGGATCACTGAATGCAACCATTATCTAACTCTACCAAAGTCTGGTGCTAAACCACTTCTCTTAGCATCGCATCTATGCATCTTTTAAACACCTCCAGGGATGATGATTTAAGCAGCTCCCTGTGGAACCTGTTCCAGTGTTCCTTTCAGTGTACGCTTTCAGTGATGAAGCTTCTTCTGATGTCCAATCTAAACCTTTGCTGGTGCAACTTGAGGCCTTTTTCTCTTGTCCTATCCCTTCTTGCTAGACACCCAACTCACTACAACCTCCTTTCACATACCTGCAGACTGTGAGAGGACTTCCCCTCAGTCTGCTTCACTCCAGACTAAACTACTCCAGTTCTCTCAGTTGCTCTTCATAGTATCTCTTCTCCAGACCATTCACCAGCTTCATTGTGCTTCTCTGGAGCCACTCCAGCACCTGAACTTTTTTCTTGCAGTACCACACCAGGGTCAGTCTCCAGCTCACCACACCTGCCAAGAAGCAGTGATGGATCTCACCAAACCAGTCCCACTCACAGGCTGATATCCTGTGACCCATCCTTGCCCCAGGCATGTGTCAGATATCCAGGGCTGGTGTTGCCCTGGCTGCCTCCTGGTCTGCTCTGAGCACTCTCTGTGCCAGAGGGAGAGACCTGGCTGCCAGACCCAGCTTCTCTTCCCTAGGGGAGATCCTGATCCATGTTATGCCATGATGCAATCATTCATTGACATCCACTTAGACCAGAGGCAGTATTTCACACTTCAAAACCCAAACATTTATCAGTAGAATATAAAATGTTTATTATTATTAATTTACATTGCTCCCATAAATGCCATGTAAGCTTTATGGAAGAGATAAAAAGAGATGGTCCATGAAATGAAGAGCTTACCATCTCATTTTAGAGAAGAGAGAGCAGGAGTAGCAAAATAAGTCATATGGTTGGAGTGAGTCAGCAGGAAAGGTGTCCAGTGGCAAAAAGAGGTAAGCTGATGTGGAGTATGGAGCTGGCATCAAGGAGAGGAACACAGAATCAGGTAGAAATAACCTGGCACAGGCAGCAAAATAAGGGGAAAGAGATAAAAAATGGGGACACATCTGTAGTCCAGGAAAATGACAATGTGAATCTGTTTGTCATAAAATTGTATATTGGTTAAGGCTCAACAGAAATAAAAAACTAAGATATTTTCAAGTATTGGCACTGAAATCGATCAAATGACTCTTTGCATGTGAATAGCACCCATGAAAATAGGATTAAGAGAATCCTAATTGTATCACTCTGACTTCTTAGATGTGCAAACCGAACAATGAAAAGCAGGAATTTGATTTTACCAGGCAATACACAGCAAGAATATATAGAGCTCATTTCAGAGAGATCCACTGGAGGAAATATAAAAATCCTGCACTAGTGGCTCTCACTAAGAACCTCCAGAAGCAAAATTTTTCATATCAGATGTTAAATAGTATTTGGCAGCCCACGCCAGGCAGTATTATTAATGAAAAGACTGTTTTAAAAATTTGGCAGACTTGATGTGAAAGTGAAACTAATAATGGTGTGAGTGGGAATTATTTCAAGGCTGGCAGAATTACATTTGTTTCATTAGCAGGGAATAATTTTAAAAGGCAAAAAGCACGTAAGAAACATTTCTTGAAATAAACTAATTCAGTAACCAATTGGATGTGACAGTTTCCTGTAAATGTGTAGTCTTCTAGGCACTCCATACTGAGAAACCTATATGATGTGGATTCAAGCAGTTTAATGATTTCCAGTTACTGTTCTGACTTTCCAAACATTTTTCTTTATGCAGACAGTCCTTTAGCCTTGTTCAGACTGTCTCTTATTTCTTTTGCACCCTGGGTAAGCACCAAGCTCAGTTCAGAGACCTAAGTTCTAAGACCTGTTTATAGTTGTGTACCAAGAGTAGTATGTCTGTGTTGTACGTCTGTGTTATATAGGTAGTACTCAGTACATATAAAGAAATAGAACTTACTTTTATAGCAATGGTAGAAAATAAAGCAAAAACACTACCAAGGAGTGATGAAAGTAAAGATGTTAAAGACAGGAAGCACCACCCAGTCTAACTTTTTCAGCATACATACTTCCCTCTCACCAGCCCCTATAGATTTATTTCTAGTTTGTGGGTTTTGTTCCAGGCAGTTATGGTTTACCTTTCAGATGTTTCTTTGGAAGATCATTTTCTAGAACAAGATATCACATTCTTCTGGAGGGTCTCCCATTATGAACTTTGGCACCTGTAGCTTAGTGAAATACTTATGAAAGTATTCCCAGTTACTGTCCAGAGCATGAGCCAAGTTATGGATCCTTTAGCCATATTGCTTTTGTGTACTCTGGATTTGCCTTAAGCCCCATGTGGTGGTGCAGTCACTCAGGCCACTCCAAGATGTCCATCTTGGTTACAAGTGCAGTGACCTGGGAACTGTGGACTTTCTGGCAACACCTGGGGCACCTACTGACTGGGTTATATGCCAGAATGACTCAGCACAAATCATGGCTAGAATTGAGAACATTGCCCAAAGCCAATTGTATTGAGACCCTATAAACAATAATCCAAAAATGAGACCTTTTGAAGTCTCTGACCCAGCATCTTCCCATGAGCTGGGAGGCCTCTCAGGGTATATATTGCAAGGATTGAAAGACTGTCTGTCAATCATTTTGCAAGGCCTGAGTTTGTGAGATTCATTAACTGTCCATTGGTGAATGCCAGTATATAGAAGTGAGTAATTCACAAGAGAAAAGAGAAATTTTAATCATAAGTTAACCTCTGTCTGTGTGTGCAGTTTGGTTCAGAAGTATTTACCTCTGTGTGCACGTGTGTAATTTTTGTCTGGGCTGTCCGTCTGTCTGATTTGATTTAACCTTCATGTGCACAGTCTTGCTGCAAGTTTTGAGTGACCTTTGCCATTCTTGAATCTTTAACTAAGCCACTGTTTTGATTGTAGTATGTTCCATCAAGTCACTGTTAAAACTGGATGATGATTAATTGCTGCTGATAATGACACAACCTAATCCTGTGATCTATCTCAAAAACCATACAACAAAATCTTATTTGTGACATCCCAGTCTCACCAGTAGTCTTTTTCAAACTCAGGGCTGCTGTAGATCCTGGAATTAGTGTATTTCTCTTTTTGTTAAGGGAATGTTTGGGGTGAGATTATCTTCTGCAGCTGTCTTCTTGGAGCAGGGGAAACCTGAAGCTGATCATCTATGTGTGCACTCCGTGTTGTTCTGTTCCTCATATGTTAACTACCACATTCCTATAACCACATAGCTCTCAGCCTGCCCATAGCTGCAAGGAGGAACAGATCAGTTCCTTCTGGCACTGATGCTGCATCAAAAGACCTTCAACATCTGTTTGCTCCCATATGCCCAACGAGCTGCAGCCAAAGTGCTTCCCAAGTCCCACAATGCTGAACTGCATGGAGGACTCTATTCTGTGTTAGCTAAGTCAAGATGATATATTTTATCACTGTTTTCTCATGTGTGAGGGAACTTTGTTGTGTCTTTGCCTCATGGTTTTTGTGTTTCTGATGATAATTTGCCCTGACTAGAGGACTTGAATCCTGCACAGCTCTCATATGCAGACCTGACAACCTACAGACTAAATCACAACTCCTGGGGATTTCCAGTACTTAGGGTAATTTTTTTGCATGCTAAGTTAATGAGGATTTAATGATCTTTTATTAAAAAATAAATATCTCTGTCCATTTCATCAGAAGTCAATATCTCCTCAATATTTATGGCTGAACCATTGGCTATATCATTACACTATGAATAGATCTAGACAATCATATGAAGTGTGCCATTTCCCCTGCTTCACCCCCATCTGCTACATGATTTAGCACCAAACTTGGCAGAGTTTGGTAACAGTTGGGTTCAATGATCTTAAAGGTCTTTTCCAAACGAAATGATTCTATGATTCTATATTTCCAAATCAACTATTTCCTGTAGTTCAGTAGTCTCTGAGAAGCACAGTGCTTCAGCTTGATATAATAGTTCTTTTACACAGCATATTTATTTTAATCAGCAATTAGTATCATATGTAACACCTATGTGTCAGTTAGATTTGTACATATGCAAGACTGTAGAGCAATATTATGTCATTTTGCCAATCAGTAACAACAAAGGAATAGTTAATTGAGCACAATGCATACTCTACCTTCTAAACACTTCCTTGCAAAAGTGATATTCCTTCTGCAGTGGTTTTTTGACAGAATATTATTCCCATTTCAGCTGAAGTAGGAGTAAGTATACCAAACCAAAGATGTTTCTGCCCATCCTGTGAGCACTTAAATGTTCTTTTTTCTTTAAAGAGAGATGCACCAAGTTCTGAAAGAGATGTAGTTTTACAACCATGGTCTCAGCCTTAGAAAAGGCAAACAGCTACAATGGAATTGCTGACAGTATTGGCTAAGAAGTGGTACATCCTTTTCTAAATGGTTTTGTAGCTTATAATGAACAGTGAGGAGCTTTATTAGTTTTTCTCCTAGGATCTCCAAGAAAAAACAAAGTGGACATATTAAGTACATAAATATTAGCCATTACAGAAGCTAATACTATTCATTCATGAACACTTGTGTTGATTTACGATGTAGTGTAATGCAAGGAGCTTATATTCTGCTGGTAGGTTCAGATAAGGAAAACTGGAGGCTAATGTGTTTTACAGTGCATCTTGGAAAGGTGCATAAGGCTAATGGGCAGAAACGAAACGTTTTCTCAGTTACAACCTGAAGAAGGAAGGATGAGACCCTGAAATTATATGTAACATTCATTAATATGTGTGGAGTCCCTTGCCTACATTTTAAAGAAGTGAGATGTTAACCGTGCCCTTGTATTTTAATTTCTATGAAGGCAGAGTCATGAATAGCCTCAGTCTGAACTTACAAAACTGTGCTAGAAAAGGGAATCACATGGGCATACTACCCACCAGCCTGTAAAAGGTGTCAAAGTGAATCACATGGGCATGCTACCCACCAGCCTGTAAGGTGTTGAAGTGAATCACAGAATCAGTCAGGGCTGGAAGGAACCACAAGGATCATCTAGTTCCAACCCCCTGCCATGGGCAGGGACACTCTACCCTAGATTAGGCTGGCTACAGCCTCATCCGGCCTGACCTTAAACACCTCCAGGGATGGGGCCTCAACCACCTCCCTGGCAACCCGTTCCAGGCTCTCACCACTCTCATGCTGAAGAACTTCCTCCTCACATCCAGTCTGAACTCCTCACCTCCAGCTTTGCTCCATTCCCCCTAATTCTGTCACTACCTGAGAGACTAAAAAGTCTCTCCCCAGTTTTTTTGTAAGCCCCCTTCAGATACTGGAAGGCCACAATAAGGTCACCTCAGAGGCTCCTCTTCTCCAGACTGAACAGCTCCAACTCTCTCAGTCTGTTCTCATAGCAGAGGTGCTCTAGCTCTCTGATCCACATAGGCATACTACCACCAACCTGTAAGGTGTCAAAGTATGGTACAAGATGTCACTGTTGTACTCTGTCTGAGAGATTTTAATAATGGCCAGATACATTCTGATTTAGTTTTGTCTCTTCAGTGGTCTTACAGAGGTTGCAGAAATGCAATTTCAGGTGAAAAGAAAACATGTTGAGATGTATCAAGGTTTATTTCTGAAATAAAATTCTGCATTCCTTGTACCAGAGAAAGGCAGGGAAAAAGCAAAACAGCAATCTGAGCTGAAACTGCCACAGTCTGAGAGCAGCTAAAGATCTAATAACACTTCTCTACAGGAGCAAATCTTCTAGAAGCTGTACCACAGAGAGCACAAGTCCTTGTTTTTGTATTTGAACATACTTTCAGCACTGTTAATTCATCTAGAACTAACTGCAGCCCAAAAGTCTAAAAGCATGAGATATGATGGTAAATCAAGGATCATTAGCTCAAAATGTAGCTGTGTCAAATCTCATTTTACTTAGGATGTACACTGTACTGGAACAGGTTGGCTATTCCATGTAATGTCACTCACTCTCCAGCGCTACTTCTAGTATTTCAGTTGTTAATTACTATCAGGTTTATAAATATTTACATATTTCTAGTTTTTATTTTTGTAATTTTGGGCTGTTTTGCTAGATTAAACTGACAATTTAATATAAGATATATCCTTGCTGGATATGTATTAGCTACTCTATCAGAAACAGTGTGGGCAGCAGGGCAAGGGAGGTTATTCTTTCCCTGTACTCAGCACCAGTCAGGCCACATCATGAGTACTGTGTCCAGTTCTGGGCCCCTCAATTCAAGAGAGATGTTGAGGTGCTGGAGGGTGTCCAGAGAAGGGCACTAAGGCTGGTGAGGGGCCTGGGCTGGAGTTTGTCCAAAGCAGAGCAACTAAGCTGGTGAAGGGCCTTGAACACAAGTCTTATGATGAACAACTGAGGGATCTTAGATTGTTTCGTCTGGAGGAGGCTGAAGGGACACCTCATCACACTCTACAGCTACTGGAAAAGAGGCTGGAGTGAGGTGGGGATCAATTCTTCTCACACACAAGTGACAGAACAAGAGGGAAAGACCTCTAGTTGTGATAGGGGAGGTTTGGGTTGGATATTAGGAAAACTTTCTCAACAGAAAGCGCTATCAAGCTGGAACAGGCTGCTCTGGGAAGTGGTGGAGTCCTTGGAGGTATCTAAAAGACACATGGATGTGGTGTTTAGAGACGCTTTAGAAGTCTCTCTCAAAGGTCTCTTCCAACCTCAACACTTCTGTGTTTCTATGGTTCTATTACATTCCAGCAAATGTGATGCAGCATTCCCCTCTTAAATCTCATCATCAAACTGCCTATAAGCATCTGACAATGAAAAGTAACTGTACAACAGGGTATAAAACACAGCATGGAAATATTTAACTATGTCTACTGTGTTTTTCACACTGATGGGCTAGAAATATAAAGCGAAGGATGATTTATACAATAGAAAGAATTACCAGCAAGGGAACTGCTATGATGCTTCTCTGACTTCTGACTTCTCTTGTTTGTTTTCTTTTTTTTTTTTTTTAACAAAGTTGGGTGTATGATTCAGTCACATGCTAAATGCATGGGGTAAGAAAGAAGGACATTGTAATAAAGGAGAAGAGGAGGCATAAGAATAAAGAAGATGGGTAGCTTCAGAAGGATCAGGCTGAAATGCAGACACAGAATCAGGGATTGTGATCAGGAATTACACCCATTGCATTCATGTAGTCTTGAAGTCACATTGCCTTTGACTAAAAGGTAAATCTGGTAAAAGGTACAGGGAATGCTTCTTTAAGCAGAGAAGAGGAAATGTTTAATAAGCATAGTTCCAAATAATGCTGTGACTGCTCTAATATATCAGCACCTTGTCTCATTTGGAATTTTAAGGAAGAGAAAAGGGAAGGACTAGAATTGAGAAAAGAGATGAATATTAAAAAAAAAAAAAAACCAAAAAACCAACAAACAAACAAAACCAAAACTCAAACCTAAACAAAACAAACAAAAAAACCACAAACCAAAACAAAATGAACAAAACAAAACCCCAACAACAACAAAAAACTAAGCAACACAATAAAAAACCACAAACACAAAAAAAAACCCAAAAAACAAAACAAAACACAAAAATCCCAACCAAACCAAAACAAAATCCAAAACAGAATTGTGAGTGCTGTGCAACTGGCAAGAACTGTTTAATTGTTGATATAGGCTGTCACTAAATTGAACATATTTACAAGACAGGAGATTTGATTTAAGGAATGGCAAATATAGGGTGCTAAAAATTGCTCAAACTGCATGCAGAAATATTAAAAAATAGCAATTCCAGTACAAAACAAAAACTGAAATTATTTCCTTTTACTTTAACATGTTTGAGGGTTCAACAGGAGAATCATACAAATGTATGAGCTGCAGACTGTTTTACTTTTTTGAAATATAACACAGCATAAACAATGGAAAATCTCCTAGCAGGAACTTGCAACATTCTTCAAAAATGGATGCAAAGGTATCAAATGCTACTGCACCTTACTAATAAGTCATTCAGACTCTAAGGATAAGTGTAGGTATAGATTCCAAGCTCTTTACCTGAATATAAAATACTTGTTAAACAGACATTTACAGACAAAGGAAATTTACCATGTGTTTCTGAATTACCAAGCATGATATTAATATTCAATTGGTGAGCTGCTGTGTAGAAAGGAAGAACTGCCAGAGGCTTAAAATGCTAAATGCATGTCTACATTTACTGTAACTGCATACTAAAAACACTGCTCTGTCATACATTAGAAAGAAAAGTTCAAGAGCTATTGTAATGTAGGAAAAGTCCAAATGCAAAGTACTTAGTTTTATTTCTTAGAATTAATTGAAGTTGTAGGGACACTAAAGGAAGGAAAAGAACTTATTTGCCTACATGAATCTATAGCACTTTGCTTCTGAAAATTATAACTCTCCTAAGCTTTTTATTAATCAGTACTTGAAAGGATTTCTGTTAGAGATGAGCAAAATGTTCTGGTGAAATCAAAAGTGGATTCAAACCTTTTGCCATCACTTTTGCTTTTCGAGCCATACTCGGTAACATTTAAATGCATTTGGCTACAGATTTCTTCTGTAAAACATAAAAACCATTATACTCTTTCTAAAATGCTGAGTTCATTCAGGTGAATTATCCAGAAGACACTCAGGGCAATTACCTGAGCTGACTCCAGGCACACACTATGAAACTAATCCTACATCTCATGTGGATAGCCAGGTTGAAGATGGGTCCAGGAGAAAAGGGAAATCATGTAATTTATGTAATGGTATATGGTGGCCAACACCAGGAAATCTACATTGATAGGATGTGTATGGGACCTAATTCTCCACTGTCTTTAGCTCAGGAGGTATCTGCTAGAAGCACTGCACTTTTCCCTTCTCTGCTCTGCTCTCACGGAGGAGGAAGCATGAAAGGCATCCTGTGTAAAGCAGCATCTCAGAGTTAATACATTGCAGTCTCTGTCACTGACTATCATGGTGCAGCAAAGAGCATCAGAGCACTGAAGACGCAAAATAAATGCTTTGGAATATGCAGTGCTTCATATTCTACAGCTGAGGTTAGCTCAGACACTTCCATCTTCTCCAGCTGCATAGTGTGACTGTATGACTACTACTCAACAGATATGCACAGAGGGCTAGGCTGTGATGCATACGATATGGTCATCCTCACACAGCTTTCAGGAGATAACATTTGGAATTAGTATCTGGTGTTCCAGCAAAATCACACCTGGGACTGCTCTTCCTTCTGTCATAAAGAGTGTCAGCAATAACATTTTGAAGAAGCATCTTTCCTCAGCACTCTCAGAAGTTCAGGCAGGATGTATACCACCTGCTAGATACGGGTTCCTGCAAGAGAGGAAGGAACAAAGGAAAGTTCATAATTCAGCAGGCATTATTGCAACTACTACTGTATCTCTGATGGACAAACTTCTACAGCAAGTGAATTAGATTCTTGCTAAGTCATGTAGCCATAATATTTCTGCAGCAAATAATGTATGGGAATAGGTATGCCATAAATAGATTCACAGTCTCAGGACTTGTTCTAGGCAATATCTCCTGCTCTTCTCCTTCCCCTCTTCCCCAGCTGCTTCTGAGGAACTTTGAAATAGCAAGGAAGGGAAGATTTAGAGGATGGCCTCACACTCCTGTATCTTCAGTATAATGAAGGCAGGAGTGAGATTGCTTATGTCAGAAGCTGCTTTTCCAGAGAACATCCTGTGTTAGGATAGTCGAGGCTCCTAAGTGTGATAATGCTTACCTTTGACATGAAGATGAGTCATGAAAGTTATTAATAAATGTGAGCTTCTTACTCTGCTGAGCCTACCATAAGCCATTTAAGATGTAGGGGGTATCATAGTTCCACAGACAGTTGCTCGTTTCATCAACCAACAACATTTTTCACAGTGACTATACTAGAGGTAACATCAGCCGTGACACTCGGTGGGATTTGAGATGGCAAAGAATAGAGGATACTGTTAAACAATGGAAAATTCTACTCAGTTTTCCTTGAAACATTGACATCTCCAAAATGGCTCAAGGTATTGTGAGCCTCCTTTCCTCATCCCACATGCAATAAGGCTGTTTGGCCGATTATGTGACCCGCCTAAGAGATTCTATGGGTGGCACTTAAAAGCTGTGAGTGTCAAAATTAGCACAAGGGATTTGTTGGATGTGAGCTTTTGTCTTAATATGTGCCTGAGGCAGACAAATCAAACTGTCACATGCTCTAGTAATTAGTGCTACTTAAAAAAGGGCACAAGAGAAATCTTTCTGATAGCCATAGGTAAGGAGAGTAATTAAGGGATGTAGATAACTGAATTTTTTCTGCTTACAGGAAGGAAAAGACTGGGACATGGCATACCACTGTGTCAAGCAAAAATCTAAAGCTGAATCATAGAACCATAAAATCAGTCAGGGTTGGAAGGGACCACAAGGATCATCTAGTTATTAAGAAGTGCTTGTTGATCAGTTTTTTTTTTTTCTGAGGACTTCATTACCAACAATACATAAGCAAGCATGTCCCTTCTTACGTCAGTAGAACATAACTATGAACTGGGAATCACAGAATCATAGAATCATAGAATGGTAAGGTTGGAAGGGACCTCAAGGATCATCTAGTTCCAACCCTCTGCCACAGGCAGGGACATCTCCCACTAGAACAGGTCACTCAAGGGCCTCCTCCAACCTAGCCTTGAACACCTCCAGGGAGGAAGCAGCCACAACCTCCCTGGGCAGCCTGTGCCAGTGTCTCACCACCCTCACTGCAAACAACTTCCTCCTAACATCCAGTCTAAAATCTCCCCTCTGTCAGTTTAAACCCATTGCCCCTTGTCCTGGCATTGCAAGACCTTGTCAATAGTCCCTCCCCAGCCTTCCTGTAGCCCCCTTCAGATCCTGGAAGGCTACTCTAAGGTCTCCTGGAAGCCTTCTCTTCTCCAGGCTGAAGAGCCCCAACTCTCATAGCCTGTCCTCATAGCAGAGCTGCTGCAGCCCTCTGATCACCTTCATATCCACATTTCATGTAAGTCATATGCAAATTATAGGCAAAATCTGATTTATCTGCTTTATAATCAACATTACAGTTCCGTATTGCCATCATATTAGGATTTAGGACTGTAGCAGCGTTAGTGACAATGTTACTAGCATCAGGATCATTCTGATTGTTTCAGAAGTTTACTGCACGCTCATTAGTGTATTGCACAAGTCTATTCAAATATTATGGAAGGTTTTATTACATTTGTCTGACACCATGAAAGAAAAATGAGAAACACTGAATAAAAGCAATTATTTTGTTTCTTCTGAGGTTGCATGTCTATTTCTCTATAGTCCTATTTAAAAAGAATCATATTGCTGTATTGCCTCAGTAAGCACTAAGAAAAGATAGTATCCTATCACAAAGGCGTGATTTCCTTCTTCCCTGTTCTCTCATTATTCCCAGACATTACCAGTTTGTTACTGGCTCTGAACAATGTGAAATATTGTCTCAGCAATGCTTAACACCATACAGGATTTTGAAGGAAGGAAAGGGAGACTATCACAGTTCCAGTTTTCCTTTTTGTCTCCTGGATGCAGTGATTAAGAAAATTCTAGCTCTGACCTTAAGTTGCCCAGATTAGATGTGGCAACTAAGAGGATGTGACAATAGTTTGAAGTGTTATGTCTCAGTGTAAATAAGGTTAATATATCAAGAAACAGAATTGTTTTGTACACACTGAATTAATAATTCTGTACAAGTGACCAGGCCCATTCCACAGAACTCTTGTACTTTAACTCCTATTACTTCTATCTTAATTTGAAATTCTCTAATTCAGATAAATTTCTACTTGTAGTCACTCTTTTTTAAGGATTATGGCTGCTTCTTTTTATTTTCTCCTATAGTAGATGTGTGACAGTAATTTTTTTGAGGTAGCATTTCAAATAACTATTACATGTGGTATATAACTATTTTTATCTAATTTATAATAAAACTTTATAGTTAGATATTATAGTTATTTCATTTTATAACGGGAGAACAGAGAGACCAAGAATTTAAATTAAAATAACCTTAAATACAGAAACATTGCTATGAGCTAATATTTTATTGAATTCTTTTAGAAAGTTAAAAAAAAAAAAAAAGTGTTAAATAGCCTGATGCTTTTAGTGTTGGCTCAATGACATGTTATAACAATACATTGCAAGACACTGATTTCTGGATTTGTGTGTGTGTATATATATATATATTTATATTCACAAAATGATAATTTCATTATTGAGGTGCTAGTAGATGTTAATAAGGCTCTCCATTAGTCAGTACCCATTCTGTTATCTTACTATATATTGCATACTGTGATAATTTCAACTAACTGATCCTTCTTGAAGGCTGCTTAATAAATTCATACCTGACATGACCATTCAGATTGAAGTGGAATCACTTCAAGGATTAGTTTGCTCATTGCATCTAAGAGTTTCTCAACTTAAAATATAGATGTGGTCTGAAAGTGAGTACGAAAATTGCATTGTGGGTTCCAGTATTTATTGCCTCACAGCAAGTCCCAGAAACAATCTGTTCGGTTTACAATAAATATAGGCCTATATTCTGAGCTTTGATTGAGCTCAGGGGGAGGGAAATGCAATTAAGATATATTAATGGTCCTGCAGTCCTGAATCTAGTCAGCAAAATATCTAATAAAGCCCTTTTAGAAAATTCAAAGAATGCCAGTCATCCTCAGAAATTGTGAAAGAGGCAAGGAAATTGGAATGAGGCAGAGATGATACGCAAAGGCTGCCTCATTTCTTTTAAAAAATTGTCTGATGAGTGTAAACCAGAATCTGGAAGTCAGGTTGAGGTTTGGTTTTTTTTTTTTTTTCAATGCATCACTAAACAATAAATACTCCAATAAGAATTTAGTCAACAATTGATGATTATATGAGCAGAATAAAATTTTCTCCATATACCAATGCCAGATCACTAAGAGGGAAGATAAGAAGCTGAACACACGAGATGGTTAGACCACAGGTATTGCCATTGGTGTTTTTCCAATAAGCCTAATTAATCTTCTCCCTTCTTAAATACATGTGATGATTTGGGAGTTCCCCACCCCCCACACCCAGACTAGACTCAGCCAGCTGGAATTTAAGGAATGAAGTTCTGTGTACAGCTTAGCACGATATACAAGCAGATGTATACACAATATGCATGAATATTTACAGAAATATACAAGTTAAAGGTAATACAGAAACACAACTCCCCTCCCAGAAACCAGAGACCCCAGGAGGGGCTTCCAACCACCTTTCCACCTTCTTTCCACCCCTCTACCTCACCCCAGAGTCTGCCTTACATGTAAGGTGAGTTTGGAGGATCATAAAGGGGGAGGTAGAAGCAGTGTGAATAGTTGGGTTATGCAGCAGAAAACCAGAAGACACAGCAGCTCCCAGAGAGAGAGACCTCTATCTTATCTGTATTTGTGTCCTTGGTTTTATACAATTCAACAAGCCTATGAGTGAAGTAGACATCACCATTGTTTTCTCAGCCTATAATCTATTTTTCTTTCATTAAAAATATTCCAATTAGCCTCAAACCAGCACAGTATGTTAAGTAGGAAAAGATGCAAACAGTTAACACACTGTTTCAGAAAGCATGACACCTGTTAAATCAAATCTTCCTGGTTTTTTGGGGGGGTTTGTTTTGTTTTGTTTTTTTAAAGTGTTCAAAATAATTGGGTTATTTTAAGGGCAGCCTATAAAAACAGGGTTGTTCTTTAGATCTCAGAAATGTTTGATGGAATAGCACTGTCAATGTGTAGTCCAGCCTTTAGTGGCAAGTGATTAAACCTTGACAAAATATCCTTCTTCTGAAACAGCACTGCATGGAAATATACTTTTCTTCACAATTAATGTAGTCAGGTGTGAGCTATAAGATTCAGTTGTACTCATTCAAAGAACTATCATTACTGTAATATATTAAAAAAGGTCCAAGCTGCAATTGAATAATGGCTGTGAGTTACAGAGGAAAAGAGCTCTTTGAAGTCTTTTATACAAATAGAGAAATTAAATGCACATTGTCAAAGATGTTCCTTTAAGCCATGCTAAACATAGGTCTGTGCATCACAGTGTATTGTGTATAACTTCCATAGACAAGCCACTGTGGCAGTAGACTTCAGAGGAATCCAGTTTGCTTTCTCATTGCAGCTGCAATTTCAAGAGAGTTGTCAGCTTAAATACTTTTCAGGTGCTACTAAATGATGTAATACCAATAATTAAAGAACATTTGGAGATTTTGTGTTCGTTTACTTAACATTCTTACACTATCACCAATATAAATGAGCCCATCAGTTTCAAAACAGATTTGTTGTTAAATAAAGAGCTATAAATAATAATAATGTTTTTAAGTTCTCTGAGATGAGTCAGAGTATTTCAGTCCTACTTCTAAAGTTGTAGAGGAAAAAATATGAATCATAACTTCATAGTGACAGCCAGACAACAGCCTTTGAACAGTTTAGTTTTAACATAGGTTTCAAAATAGTCCTTTCCTAAAGGCTTATTTTTCTCCTACATCTAACTTCTCTAAAAGCACGTTCATAAGGCTTGAAAAATTAAGCATAACCAATTCTTTTGCTAGTTATCCTGTGTGCTCATATGACCTCTGTAGCTTGTGTTAGGATTTTGCTGGATATGGCTGGGGTGGAGGTAATTTTCATCATAGCAGCCCGTATGGTGCTGTGTTTTGGATTTGTAACTAAACCAGTGTTGATAACACATCTATTTTTTCGCTGTTCCTGAGTACTACTTGCAATGTCAAGACTTTCCATGGTTCTCATGCTGCTTCTCCACCAAGTGAATAGGAGTGGGCAAGAAACTAGGAGGGGACACAGTAGGGACAGCTGAACCAAAAGAGTCAAAGGGATATTCCAGGCCACATGATGTTGTGCATGGCAATAAAATAATTGAGAGGGAGGAGGTTGTTCACAGTAGTTGTTGTTCAGAGACTGGCTGTGTAGCAGTCTGCTGGTGGGAGGTAGTCAGTTATCGCCTGTGCACCAATTCTTTGAGGCTTTTTTTTTTCTCTCTTTTTGGTGGAGGTGGGGCAAGGAGGTGGGAAGGGATGCAGTTTCTTTTTCTTTCAGTTGTTAAACTGTCTCTCAATCCAAGTTTTCTCCCTTTTGGTCATCTTATTTGCTCCCCAGTCCACTAGCAAGGGCAGAGGCAAGTGAGGAGTTTGTGTGGGTGCTTAGCTGCTTCTTCCTCAAATAAAATGCTTTCGTGACTGTCCTAATTCAAGGTTCCAGGTTGGATTTCTTTCTACTGGATCTTCTTTTGTGAATAAATTTAATATATGCTACTTTAGGGGGGAAAAAAAAGGGG
>VWZE01004273.1:133461-156530 GCA_013396675.1 Eubucco bourcierii
GGGGGGGGAAAGTGAATGCACTTATCACACAATTTATGTGGATCACAGAATCAGAGCATTAACCAGGTTGGAAAAGACTTCTAGGATTATCGAGTCCAACCTATCACCTAACTCTTCTAATTAACTAACCCATGGCACTAAGTATCTCACCCAGTCTCCTCTTAAACACCTCCAGGGATGATGACTTCACCACCTTCACTGGGAAGCCCGTTCCAATAAGCAATCACTCTTTATGTGCAGAACTTCTACCTAACATCCAGCCTAAACCTGCAATGGTGTAGTTTGAGACTGTCTCATTTTGTTCTGTCACTGGGTGCCTGGGTGAAAAGACCTACCCCCAGTTGGCTACAACCTCCTTTCAGATAGTTGTAGAGAGCAATAAGGTCTACCCTAAACCTCCTCCAGGCTGAACGAGCCCAGCTCCTTCAGCCTCTTCTCACAGGGCTGTACTCCAGCCCCCTCACCAACCTTGGTACCCTTCTCTGGACACATTCAAGCATCTTTCTCAACATTTTTCTTAGATTGAGGGGCCCAGAACTGGACACAGTACTCAAGATATTTTCTGTTCTGGTATGATTCCCCTGAATCCACAACACATCTCACAATAGCAAGTTTCATCAAAAGTGATACATTCTCCACAAAATTTTAAATTTATTTGACCATTATTGTCAAATAAAAAACAACTCCATCCAGCTATAACTAAAAGTATTGTCAGTGTTTCTACGCTATTTTTCACTATCCAGGTTTTATTGAGAAAGCAACTTGCCACTAAATCACTTTGTAGTCAACATATTAGATCCAATCCATTAATTCCACAGAAAGATCTGCAATTCACATGTGCATGTCTAATATTACTCAACAGAGTTGTGCTATTGATTGTAAATTTTAAATTTTTATGAGGATTTATAGTTATTCCAGTAGATTAATTTCACTCCTACTGGGAAGTACAACTAGGACTAAGGAAATTTTGTAGATAGTTTATGCCCTGCTCAATTAATATACTAGCAAAGAGGATCCAGAGTCCTAACCCCATGAATTATTTCAAAACAAGAAGTCCATCCACAGGTAGAAAGTACAATGTTTGTAATTAATGTCAAATCTTTCACTTTTTCATTCTCACTTGATCAGGTAAGGCATGTTTCTTGTAAACTCAAGCAATTTTCTTAAGACACTATAGGCTACCGATTAAAGAAAAAGGCTTTCCACTAGAGAAGACCCAGAGAACTAGAGACCTTGGTGCCAGTGAAGGTCTTGGAGTGAGTGATCTTCAGTGCCGTTATGCAATGTTTGTAGGGCAAACCGATGATCAGGTCCACTCAGCATGGACTCACGAAGGGCAGCTCCTGCTTGGTAACCCTGATCTCCTTCTACAACAAGGTGACCCGCTTAGTGGATGAGGGAAAGGTTGTGGAATTTGTTTATCCGGACTTTAGTAAAGCCTTTGATACAGCATCCTTCTGGAGAAACTAACTGCTTATGGCTTGGATGAATAGATGATTTGCTGGGCCAAGATCTGGCTGGATGGCCAGGCCCAAAGAGTAGTGGTGAATGGAGTTCGATGCAGTTGGCATTTGGTCACTAGTGGTGTCCCCCAGGGCTCAGTAGTCAGACCAGTTCTCTTTAATATCTTTATCAATGATCTGAACAAGGGAAGTGAATGCACCCTTGGTAAGTTTGCAGAGGACACCACGTTGGGTGGTAGCATTGATCTGCTTTAGGGTAGAAAGACTCTGCAAAGGGATCTGGACAAGCTGGATTGACGGGATGAGGTCAAGTTGCATGACATTTAACAAAGCAGGTGCTGGGTCCTGCACTTGGGGCACCACAATCCCATTCAATGGTACAGACTTTGTGTAGAGTGGACGGAATTTGCCTGGCAGAAAAGGACCTGGAGGTGCTGGTTGAAAGCCACCCAAATACGAGCCAGGAGTGTGCTCAGGTGGCCATAGAAGGCTGGATCGGTAATATCGTGGCCAGCAGGAGCAAGAAAGTGATTGTCTCTCTCTACTCAGCACCAGTGAGGCCACACCTTGGATACTGTGTTCAGTTTTGGGCTCCTCACTACATGAAGGACATTGGGTGGCCAGAGTGCGTCCAGAGACAGGCAACAAAGCTGGTGAAGGATTGAGAGAACAAGCCTTATAAGGAGCAGCTGAGGGAATTGGGATTGTTAATGCTGCAGAAGACCACGCCAAGGGAAAACCTCATTGCTCTCTACAACTCCCTGAACAGAGGTTTTCCTGAAGTGAGAATCAGTCTCTTCTTTGTATCAGGTGATGAGAAGAAATGACCTGAAACCGTGCAAGGGAAGGTTTAGGTTGGATATTAGGAAAAGACTCTGAAAGAGTCTTCAGGCATTGGAACAGGTTGCCCAGGGAAGCGTTGGAGTCACTATCTGTGGAGGTGTTCAAGAAACTTGTGGACATGGCACTTTGAGTACCAGTTTAATGGCCATGGCTGTTGTAGGTTGATGGTTGGACTGGGTGATCTTAGAGGTCTTTTCCAAATTAAACTATTCTATGATTCGAATATTCTATGATACAGCATCCCAGTGACTCAAGTCAGCTTCTTTACAAGAAGCACAACATGCCATCTATTTTTGCTGTACCTTGAGATTAAATTGCACTTGACAAATGCCCCTGACTAACTGCTGTAAGTGGCACTAATATGTTGAGACAGATATTTGTGGATGGCCAAAGTAAGGGCAGCAGCCTTCTGCTCTTTGTCAATGTGATTCAGCCTGGAGGCTGAAATGAAATGTTAGCTTTATTTGTGTAGGAACACAGGCAAACGAGGGAAAGCTAAAACATGTGTCATGAAAATAACAATGTACTTTTTGGTACATTGAATTTCTTCTACTGTTGGATCAACCACATACATCTAATGTACAGGTGGAATTGCCTTAGATCACACATGATATTCAGATAAACCTTTGAACTTTATCAATTTTATGGCATAAAAAAGTGCTTGCTCCCAAGAAAATCACTCATGAACAAACTTCAGTTTTCTTTATCTTGTATTCTTCACTGCATTCTGTACTATTTTATGACTGAAACAGAAGGAAAAAAGAGAACATAAATGTCAGGACCTTTGTCTGAGTCCTGGCTCTTGAGAGATTTCTTAGGTCTTCCAGAGTTAGAAGTATTGAATGTGGTCATGTATATTCAACATAAATGAGTTGATTTGTATCTGGAAGAGAGAAATTTGATCAAAATGTGTTCAATGTCTGTGTTTTAAGGTATGGAGCAGCAGGGTCACAGCAGGTTGATATATTACTTTGGCCAAAGTTCTGTACAGAATTGTAAACTCCTTGAGAATTGACCAAATACAACTTCTGTGGTAGAAAAAAAAATGGTAAGTGGATTCTTAGTCATCCTTTCATCATGCAAAAATTATAGTAATAGAACTGAAAACAAATCAAAACAAAACAAAACAAAAAGAACCCCAAAAAACCCAAAACCAAAATGACTTGCATACAGAACATTTATTAACAGACATACAGAAAATTTATTAACTTCATTCCTTTAATATATTTTTATTACTGAAAGCTGAATCAAGAAAAAGGAATTTACAACTAAAGATATAAATTAGTTTGTTTAAAACTTAGAAAGTTTACACTACATTTTGCATGCAAAAGGATTAGAAGTGGTAGTCACCAGTCAAACAATGCAGAAAAAACCTTAAACAGATTGGGACAAAGAATTCCATCTCATATTAATCATTGTTATCTGAACAAGATTGAGTAAAAGTAATGTGAATTAGAATCATAGAATCAGTCAGGGTTGGAAGGGACCACACGGATCATTTAATTCCAAGTCCCCTGCCATGGGCAGTGATACCTCACATTAGATCAGGCTGTCCAGAGCCTCATCCAGCCTGGCCTTAAACACCTCCAGGGATGAGGCTTCCACCACCTCCCTGTGCAACTCCTTCCAGGCTCTCACCATCCTCATGCTGAAGAACTTCTTCCTAACATCCAGTCTGAATCTACCCATTTCTAGCTTTGTTCTAGTCTCCCCAGCCCTATCACTACCTGACAGCCTAAAGAGTCCCTCCCCAGCTTTCTTGTAGGCTCCCTTAAGACACTGAAAGGCCACATTAAGTTCACCTCAGAGCCTTCTCCTCTCCAGACTGAACGGTCCCAATAAAAATAGAACAATAAATGTTAGAAACAAAAAAACCAAAAACAACAACAACAGCAAACAACAACAACAAAACAAACAAACAAACAAACCCANCACAGCAAAAATTAGCCAGACTGCTCAAGACTGAAAGCCTCAACTCCCCCATAACTACACAGAGATACCAGCTTGGTGTGCTGAGAGAGGGAAAAGGGGCAGAAGAGAATCGTAGAATCATAGAAAGGTAAGGTTGGAAGGGANGAAGTACAAGATGCATAAAATTTATATCCAGTCTCAGCCCAGTGCTCCACTCTGGGCTTACCACAATCTTACTAAGTCAAAGCCTCCCAAAGCCTTCCCCCTGGCCCCAGCCAGACCTAACACCAGGCCTCAATGCCACCCCTTGCCCTGCCTCTGCCTCCANAAAAGGGGCAGAAGAGAATCGTAGAATCATAGAAAGGTAAGGTTGGAAGGGACCTCAAAGATCATTCAATTCCAATCCCCTGCCATAGGCAAGGACACCTCCCACTAGTACAGGTCACTCAAGGCCTCCTCCAACCTGGCCTTGAACACCTCCAGGGAGGCAGCAGCCACAACCTCCCTGGGCAACCTGTTCCAGTGCCTCACCACCCTCACTGGAAAGAACTTCCTCCTAACATCCAGTCTAAATCTCCCCTCTGCCAGTTTAAACCCATTGCCCCTTGTCCTGGCATTGCAAGGCCTTGTAAATAGTCACTCCCCAGCCTTACTGTAGGCCCCCTTCAGATACTGGAAGGCTACTATCAGGTCTCCTGGAAACCTTCTCTTCTCCAGACTGCAGAGCCCCAACTCTCTCAGCCTGTCCTCAGAGCAGAGCTGCTGCAGCCCTCTGACCATCTTTGGGGCCTCCTCTGGACCCGCTCCAACACTTCCATGTCCTTCCTGTGCTGGGGGCTCCAGAACTGCATGCAGGACTCCAGATGGGGTCTGACAAGAGCAGAGTAAAGGGGCAGAGTCCCTTCCCCTGCTATCCACACTGGTCTTGCTGCAGCCCAGCACACAGTTGCTGTCTGGGCTGCACTCACACTGCAGCCTCATGTTGAGCTTTTCATCACCCCAGACCCCAGGGCCTTTTCCTCAGGGCTGGTCTCAACTATTCACCATACAGCCTGGAGTTGTGCTTGGGATTGTGCCTACCCAGGTGCAGGACCTTACACTTGGCCTTGTTGAATTTCATGAGGCTGGCCTGGGCCCACCTCTCCAGCCTGTCCAGGTCCCTCTGGATGGATCCCTGTCCTCTAGCAAGTCAACTGTGCCACACAGCTTGGTGCCATTTGCAAACTTGCTGAGGGTGCACTGATTCCTGTGTCCATATCTCTGACAAAGATGTTAAACAGCACTGGTTTATAAACAGAAATGTCTGTTTATATAGTGGTGCAGACTGATGGGAATGAAGTAACAAAAGATTGCATTTTCCGGTGTCCACCCCTGGTACTGTCTGGTAAGTACCTAAGAGATACCAGCTTGACATGCTGGGAGGAGAGAAGGAAAAAGGGCAAAACAGACAGAAATATCTGTTTATATAGGGGTCAGGCTGATGAGAATGAAATAACCAAAAATTATATTTTCTGATGTCCACCCCTTCTACTCTCTGGTACTTCTGAAGGACCTTTCTCTCTGGTTAAGACATCCAGTCTTAAACCCACAATGAAATTTAGCCCCATTAATGAGAAATCATATCAGACCACAACAGATAAGGTGCATTATGTCATCGGCTAGTAGCACGTTTAATTTCAAACACCTTCAGTTTACAATTTGTCAGTGGATGCTTTACATGACTTCCCTGTGGAGCAGCAGGTTGACAGTGAGTAATGCTTTTACATTGTGTAGTAACACAAAATGTTCACAATATTCTTATCAGACAACTACCCATGATATATCTATTGACACCAATGTTCTAATATTGTTTGTTCCTGTCAGACTCATTTAATCCTATCTGTCTGGATTGACAAACCATGTAAGAAAAAAACTTCATGTTGGCTCAAGCTGTAGTTATTATGAGGAGAAGGAATGGTAGCAACATGCTGCAGCCCAAACATTATGTGTTAGTCATCACCTCTGATCAATGTTTTAAAGCTTCACTGCTGATGGAAGTGAATTACATAGCATTACTATTGAGGTTTTATTCAAAGTCCATCATGCTTCTCATTCTTTTTCTTCTTTTGCTGTTGAAAATAACAAGTTTTATTAAATCCGGTACCCTTTTTACATTGTGAAAAGCATTCTTTTTTTCTTTCAAACTACCAACTAAAATGCCTTTGTTACTTAGTGCATTGGGTGAGTATGACATAGAAGGCTAAATGTTTCTTTAAGGTATGGACTTGAAAACAGTGAGGATACATTTACCTTTTTATTTAGCAAGGAAACAAACTAACCCCACATTTTATCATTTGACTCTAAAGCACTTGCTGGCCCTGAGTAAGAGAAAATAAAGAAGAGCAAAAGAATCAGTTCAGAAAGCTCTCCAGAGGTTTAACTTAAAGCATAATGAACTATTTTGATGTGTTTCCCTTTAAAATTTATTTCTGCTATTTCTTGCCATTAGGAGATTTTTATTCTTGACATAACAGATTCTTACCTTTACATAAAACTAGTTTCATTTGCTGTGTAAAATAGTAGGTGAATTGATATTCTGTATCAATACTAGCCTGGTAGTTTCCTCTTCACAGTTGATAGGTTGAAATTACCAGGACATGCTTGATTGTTCTTCACTGTTTTGCAGTTTTAGGATATGTCTATCATTCCTCACTCTGTTGGTTACTGTACCCTGTGACATCTTTGGATCATGTTTTTTAGTTTCATTTTCAGTCTACTCTAGATTCTTACATTATTTCGAGCACCTCTTCTAAAATTTCCATCTTTGTGACTTTCAGAAATATGTTGACATTCACACCATGAGAAGGATCTATCATGCACTGTGAGATTTGGTATGGCAAAATCCTACCCTCCCTCCACACTCCCATAAGCGAGTTAGAGCAAATGATGGAAATGGTTTCTGTGATGAACTGCGCTTCATCAAGAACAGAATTAAAACTATGAAAGGATGGGCAAAGAAACACAGTGCTGATAGGTTTCTGAGGCCAAAAGTGACCATTACTGAGAACTCTACTATCAACATTGCTAAAAAAGTAATTTTGATTCTGAGCACTGCATCTTCCTTCCCATATATGTTTTTTTTCCACTCAGAATTGGATATTAAACTTTTCCTAGTATTCTAAAGCCTCCAGATCTTCTCTGTCCCTCAGAAA
This sequence comes from Eubucco bourcierii, assembly GCA_013396675.1. Classification (NCBI taxonomy): domain Eukaryota; kingdom Metazoa; phylum Chordata; class Aves; order Piciformes; family Ramphastidae; genus Eubucco; species Eubucco bourcierii. Next base: position 140,870 of record VWZE01004273.1, read on the forward strand.
TGAGAAAAATCTCATGGGAGAAATCCATAATTTAGGAGAAATTATAATTTTCAATACTCAGTCTTCATAACTTAACTGTACCATCACATTCCGTATGTTTTTCTGTACCCTGAGAGGGAACAGCTTTACACTTGAGGAAGGTACATTTAGACTAGATATTAGGAAAATATTCTTTGCAGTGAGGGTGGTGAGACATTGGAACAGTGTTGCTCAGGGAGGTTGCAAATGCTCTCTCCCTGGAGGTGTTCAAGGTGAAGCCTTGAGTGACCTGGTCCAGTGAAACGTGTCCTTTCCTATGGCAGGGGGGTTGCAACTAAGTGATCTTTAAGGTCTCTTCCAACCTAAACCATTCTATGAATCTGTTAATTATTTGCATAATTTTATCCATATTCTTGGATTTGAATAGTAAGAGTGAGGAATTCCAGTCCTGTTTGAAAAAGATTAAGTTACTGTCAGGATTCAACTACAAAAACCTAAGTGTGCACAGAGCTTGCAAATGATGTAACAGAAAACTGAAAAGGTTAGGAAAAGTAGTTCTTTAAGCAGTTTGTGTCAAATAGATTAGAAAGTTTCTTTAAAGGGACACTTATGCAAAGAGACAATCAGTAAGAAGATCACATGGAATATAATTTTAAATAATAAAACTCTTGTGCTACATTAAAAACAACAACAAAGAGTAATGGAATCTAACAAGAAAATATTAGAAATAGCAACATATTCATAAGAATATATGCACTATATATGTATAAAAACAAGTACAGACTTCAAAACAAGTGTATTTGCTTTTAAAATAGAACTAATATTACTGACAATAACACAAAAGAGAGTAAATACAGGTGTGTGTTTTAAAAATGCAGCTTTATTTTTAAAATACAGCTTAAGCATGGATGCTCAGCAGAAACTGGAAGGAGTTAAAAAAAAGGTGAATGAAAGCTCTAAACTTAACATGTGTTAACAGACAATATGATTATAAGAAAAGTTTCATTAACAAGTTTTAAAGTTCTCCAGTATGTACAAGATCTCTTTATGACAGTTATGATTATGTACAAATTTTATTTTAGACACTGAATAACCTTAAAAAATAAGTGGGAGAATAAGAATAGCTGTTAGACTCCTATTTCACTTACATTAAAAATTCATACCAGAGAGTTAAGCCTTGAGTGTTTCTTCCTTTTATCTTTGACTCTTGGATGTCTGGGTCAGCTTTACATAATCCTTGCTCTTCCACTCACAGAGGATCTCTGCAGATGTTCTATACATGGTGGTAGACATAAATTTGACGATTAACTGTATAAAGAAACAGTGAAGCAAAGGAAAAAATATCTATGAATTAACTGACAACAGTGAAGTCAAAAATATCTAGAAATAAATTTACCAATTCTCATATTAAGCAGATAATTGAATTAACTTTAAGTGATATAGTTTCATGGAATCATTGAATGGTTTGGGTTATCAAGAACCTTAGAGATCATCTAGTTCCACCCTCCTACTGCCATGGTCAGGGACACCTTCCTCTAGATCAAGTTCTTAACAGCCCTATCCAGCCTGGCCTTGAATACTTCCAGGAATGAGATACCCACAACTTATGTTGTTGATATGATGTGAGGCAACCTTTTCTAGCACCTCATCACCCTTGCAGTAAAGAATTTCTTCCTAATCTGAATCTACCCTCTGTCAGAAACTGTTGCACCTAATCCTATCACTATACTTCCTGGTGAAGGCTTTCCTGTAGGTATTCTTTAAGGTTTGGGTAATGGAAGCAAACTAATCTACCCTGGGTTCAAATTGCTTTAGCAAGCCTACCATAAACTTGTTAGCTAGATCTGGTCTTCCTTACATCATTTTAAGATGTTGATTCTCATGCTAGGTCTTTTCCATGTGCCAGTCCACCCCTGGGCAGGTGACAACCTGCTTATTATCACATATCCTAACTTGACATTTTACCAGTTTCTTCTCTCCCTTCTCTCCCATTAGCTACATGTTTGGCAGACTTTCCACCCTTGGGATTCATTCTGTGAGGTCTTATACTTAAGAATTTATTCCATAAAATATGAAGAAACAAAAGTGAGAAAACCAGATTAGGAGCAATTTATTTCATTCAATAATTCTATATTTAACAAAACCTAAATATTCTTATTAACTGGAAAATAATAAATGCTGTTATCTCTCAGGCTGATGAAATGTTTATGAAGGAAAATGACAGAATGTATGGAACTGAAGTTGTGTCTTACAGGAAAACTGAGGCACACATTTTGATTACTGTTTTACTGAATGTCATTTCAACTTGTATCTAACAGATGGCTATATCCCCGAAAACACCACTGTTTACCCTAACCAAGAAATAAATAACTTTCCTGAACTGGAGTCTGATCCTTTCAAGTATGGGCCATATTTTCATTAAGAAGAAGATAATTTTCAGTAAGAGTGGTTATCTTATGAAACCCCCTTGTTGGGCCAAGAAAATAATGAGATATCATCTTTTATCTAAGTAGTGGAATTATTAATTCTAATTTACATCTAATTGTTTTTCTGATCCAAAGACTGTCTCCAACATACACTCAAAAATATGCTGAATAAAGACTGTCATTCAGCTAAAGGTGATATATGTTAATGTTCAAATACATTGACAAAATTTAAGTTGTAAAACTTCACTTAATTAGGTCTAAAAATAATTCATGTATTTACTTTTAGCACTGTCATACAAACATGGAGTGTGCCTAGACTGCCCTACAAAACTGTAGGCTTTATACACTTTCAACTAACTTCTTACATGTTGAATAACTTCAAACATCTATTTGAACTATATTTCATTATTGATATCACAAGTAGTGAATTTCCATTAAAAATGCATTCTTAATAAATCTCCCTACATTTCCAATCTTACTTTCTGCTATTACACATTTTCTAACTCTCAGTGAGTTAAAATGTCACCATTCTAAACGGTTTTGCTCAAATGAAGAAAGATAACTAGTAACTGCTAAGTGAGATATCAATTACTTTCTTAGAACTTGAGTTTTACTTTGAAGTATAATAATATTAAATAATAATATGTGCACAGCATAATTTGGAATAAACATCTTCACTACTGTTTTCTAGCAAAATGGGTTAGGTTTTGTATGTGTGAAGTGCCTCCTATTTTTAATCTGTGAACATCAAAACTTCATTTGTTGGGTTTGGGGATTTTTTGGACTCATATCCTTTCAATACCTGTACCAGAACATCTATGCAAATCAAGAATGAGAAAGAAAGCACTTGGGGGAAAAAATATGATGCTTCTTGGAGGGGAAATGCCAAATGACAGCAAATGTCAAGACTCCATCAGCTGCTGCAGCTGTGCTGCTGCAGTGCTGCTGTCCCAGGGAAGATGTGCTGTCAACCATACCTGAAAAAAGCTGAAAGAGTAGAAAAAACCCTGCCCAACAACATTTCACAGTAATTCTCTGTTCCTAACCTATATGTCCTATTTCTATAACTTCTGGGTTTTGGGTTTGTCTTTTTTTTTTTTAATGTAAGTAATAAAATAAATAAATCTGTCATCTATATATACCAAGACCATACATAAGAGAAAACCTTCATTTTCTTTATAGCAAAGATGAGAAAGATATTGTCCTACAAGACCAACTACATAGTCTCCTAAAAATAAGTTCTGGTCAGAATATCACTGAGAAATATCATGGGTGATAAATTGCAGTCAATCCCATAAAGCAAACTGCAACTTGGATTGTATGGATGAATATCCAACCTTTGAGTCTTCGAGCTTTTAATCTTGGGCGTAGTTTTAAATTGTCCTTTCCGACACAATTTTAGTTAAAACACTTGACTCATGTTGCTGCCTGGAATGTTGCAGATCAGGATTACTTGGAACACAATGGGCGTGGGCATTTGGTTTCTGGGCTGCATCACAGTAATTGTGTTCCTTAGTGCTTCCTCTCAACAGGATTGTTTTCATTTTATGATATGTTAAGAAATTAGTAATGAACCTTTGTTCTTTATACAACTGTAGCAGCAGGAAACATCTCAAGCAGATTATCCTACTGATAAAATTTTCTATTATACTAGAAGCAATTATGACATTTTGCTTTTCTTCTTTGTATTAGAGAAAGTGCGCTAGTGAATAGACCTCGTTGCTGTCTGCCTGATAGGACGTCGGGGAGAGGTTGGCGCTGGTCTCTTCTCAGAGGTAATTAGTGACAGAACAAGAGGAAATGGCCTCAAGCTGCAACTGGGTAAGTTTAGACTGGATATTACAAAAAAAAAAATCACAGCTGGTGTGGTCAGGCATCAGAATGGGCTACCCAGGAAGGTGGTTGAGTCACCAAGCCTGGATGTGTTTCGAAATCTTTTGGATCTGGTGCTCGGGGATATGATTTAGGGTGCAGCTTGTAGAGTAGGGTTGGACTTGGTGATCCTGAGGGTCTTTTCCAACCTGAATGTTTCTGTGATTCTGTGAATATTCCTGTGTAATCTAGTTTTATACACAGCTACTCTAGGACAAGTTTTTAAAGAAAAGCTAGTGTTTTGTTTATGATTATTTTGCTTTGTTTTTACTGCCTCCTGATATGTTCCTGTAGAATTGCAGCTGTGATTTACAGTTGGTTTGCCTTAAGTCTTTTTAACATTGTAGGAAGTGGAGTCCCACAGCTTAGATTTTTTTTAATTTTTATTTTTTTTTAAAGTAGTGGAAGTTGTCAGCTGAAATTCCCGTTTATTATTGTGTTCTGTCTCTAAACACTTCCTTATGGGAAGTGCTTGGATGTTTTTATGCAAACTCATCACATAAGAGAAATCTGTAGTAAAAAGAGGGACTTCTCTCAGCAGGAAATGCAATTTTCAAAGACATCAAGCATAGGAGTTGCCTACATTTAGCTATGTATTATGACAAAGAACTTGGTTTCTAGCAGCAGGGGTATCTGTGAGCTATAAGTAATCATAATGCTCTTTGAGATTGGAGAGCATCCAATCCATCCTTTGCTGGGGATATGCTTAAGAAGTGGTTATGCTTCTTTGCATAAAAAGGTAGATGGAACAATGACTGCAACTACGCAAAAAGTAAGTAGGGTGCAAGGGTGGTCAAAAACTAAGTATCGGAGAAAAAAAAATCAGCAGAAGGTGATACTAAAAACCAATGTATATGGGTATGTCTGAATGTGGAAATAATGGGGAAAAAACCAGCTACAGAAGTAGAGGCAAGAAAAGAAGTAAGATAAGGAAGTCCATGATGTTCTGAAAAAAAACCAAACAAAAACCCACAAGAGATTTGGTTTGCACCTCTAGAAAGATGATTTTGACTTCCTTCACGCTATACGTTCTGACGAACTGAGTTTTGTGCTTTTCATTTATATAATGAGGATTATGTCAAACATATTTCACGATTAATTTCTTCCTTGATTCAAAGTGACTTGTAACCTGACATTCATACTAATGAAATAACAGAACAAGGTGCTGTGCTAGCTCAAAGACTGGTGAACAACTGCTCTCGTGGTTTAATTTCTAGAGCTATCATTCACTATTTAATCGATGCCAAATCTCCATTTCCCTGTCAATGCCTAAGCATGGCTCAGGAGAATAATGGGCTAAAGTGCAAGCAATATGAATGAAGCTACCTTCTTTTACTGTGGAAAAGAGTATGAGGTGAATTAAACTGGATCCCTTGTTCTCTAACAAGCAGACAGTGCCTGACCCATTTTTTTACTGAAAGAGATATAAACTATGAACCTCTATAGGAAAACAATTGCAACTGGACATTATATTAGGTATGAGGTCAATGTTGCACAGTGCCAACAAGTTAAACACTGAGGCAGACCTCTCCCAGACTGTTAATACATTTACTGGATGGAAACCACTTTCGAGGTTTCCAATATTAATTAGCTGATGAAGTCAACTTTTCAGTACACATCTCTGATGACTCTGAGATTCATCTAGTTTTCTGGAAGTTCTATTAAACCAACATTTTGTCTCAAGATTTACAAAGTTTTTAAAGGAATGGTAGATCTCATAATCCATGTTCCACAGATTTAAAAACAATCAAAGAATCAAAATGTGAATTTAGTTGTTCTCAACATCTCTAGCTGAAGGTTGGCTTATGTTGCGTTATTCACATAAGAAGACCAAAAGTCAAATCCATCTTTATTTAAAGAAAAAAAATCTTATCATTTCAAATTATAGGCAGAATACAGTATCTTTTGTACCAAAGAAGTCCCAGATAAATGAGTGCCATTGCTATGATTGTAGACACATTGTGCAGGAAGTTCCTAGTCTTACCTTAAAATATTAACTAGGTCATCACTCTTGGTTTTCTCCTGACACAAGAGCCTAATGACTACTTCCACATTTTATTCTAACCTGTCATTATTAATATTTATCCTGACACAAATATTAAATACTTTGGCCATTTTGCAGTCAAAATTTTATAGGTCACATCCTGCAGAATGTAGAGAAAAGAATATGACAGAAAATCAAACTCAAAAATTAAATAGCCTCTTCCCTAACTAAAAAAAAAAAAAAAAATCCTAAATTTAACTTCTCTAAATGACTTTTGTTATATTCATCATTTTACTATAGAGAAATATGTCTTGCAATGAGTTTTACTAGGTTGGACAAACAGAAAAAATCAACTGATCCCAGTAAAAGCTTTGGATACTAGAAATTCAGGTGTTGACTGCAGTAAAACTCAGAAATGCTGTTAAATATAAGTGTTGGGTTTGTTTGAGGTGGAGTTAGTTGTCTCTGTAACATCTTTCCTAGTGCTGCATTTTGCAAGGGTGTTGATAATACACCAGTGTTTTGGCTACTGCTCAGCAGTGCTCACACAGCACCAGCTTTCCCTCCACAACAGCAGGCTGAGGGGTGGCAAGATCTTGGGAGGGGACAGCTGGGCCAGCTGACCCAAACTGACCAAAGGTGTGTTCCATGCCATATGACATCAGCTCAGATGTAAAAACTAAGTGAAGAGAGAAAATGGGTTATATTCGTTAATGACATTTGTCCTCCAGAGAAACCACTACACTTATTGAAGCCAAACTTCCCTGGGAGCAGCCAGATATCATCTGCTAGTAGGAAGCAGAGAATAATATTTTTGTTTACTCTTGCTTCTTCTTTTGCCCTATGAAACTGCTTCTATCTTGACACATGGGCTTTGTGTTATCTTTACTCTCTCCCCTTTCCATCTAAGAAGGGGAGTGATAAAGCAGCTTTGGTGCTTTGGTATCTGGCCTCCAGCCAGGGTCAAACCAACACAATATATTTTATGCATATATCCCACTGTATCAGTCAAAATTCTCACAAAGTGTTGGCATAAATCCAGAGAACTTAAAAAAAAACCCCAAAAACCAAAACTTATTTAGACTTTAAATGAAGCAGTCATTGCCTGGCACCGCAGAAATGCTCAATGGAATCTACACCACACTGTCCATTTTGTGCATAGCATTAAACCTTTTTCTTTCCAGAAACATCAGATCTACCTATCATATGAAGAACATATGTAAAGTAAGTTCACACATGTCCCCACTAGAAGTAAGAGAGGTCTAGTCATATTAGACTCTTGTCCAACCAGTTGTCCTCATTTCCACTTCACATTTATGTATCATCTCTCTCAAGATTAGATCCTTCTAGTCTTCTTTGGTGACTTATATAAATAGTGAGTTAGATCTATAAGTTGGTGTAGTTGACAGTAAAACTTACTATATGGCTAGAAGCCAAATAAAATAGTAGAGGTACTAATTTGTGATTCACATTCTTCATTAAGTAACACCTAATTGCAAAGAATGCATAGAGTTCTTATGAAGTTGCACGTAAGCTTTAAAACTTATGGGTTGTATAACAGAGAGTGTCTCTTTTTTCACTCTGATTAAAATAAAAAAAAAAAATAAAAAAAAAAAAAAAAGAAGCACTGACACACTTCTGACCCTAAAGGAAGGCAGGAGATCAGGGACATAACTGAAAGCAACTTAGCAAGATGCGCTCTTTAGACAATAAAACAGCAACTCTGTTAAACTGGAACACAGCACTGCTTCTTTTAAGCATGTTCTTGGTCTGCACAGATGTCTTTTAAATAATTGAAAAACAATCCTTTTATTTCTGTAATAAAAAACTGCAGACAACCAGGATGTACTGTGCTGGAAATTAATAGAAAATGTCATGCAGTTCAGTATCTTAGGCAGTACAAGTTCTGACAAGCTGAAAATCCTTGCATCCTTGTGCACAAGTCAGGCTATAAGCAGAACTATGAAGTCATAACACTTATTTAATATCAAATACGGCATCACATTCTGTTTCTTGTTTGACAATTGATGTTCTAAGCATTTGATTAAGTAAGGTCTCTAAAACAAGTTTTGTGGGATGTATGTAGTTAGGTTCCCTGGAAAAGAGAATTCCAAGTTTACATTGTTTTTTGCCAAAGGAGTTCTGCAATTCAGTCAACATTTGCATTTCAGAACAACATTCCAGGATTCCATAAGTTTATCCAAAAAATGGAAACACCTATATCTAATATAATAAGGGTTATATCTTATATAATATATCTAATCTAATAAGGGTTCTTCAACTTGGAGAAGAGAAGGTTCTGGGGAGATCTTACAGCAGTATTTTATCATGTAAAAGGGGTCAGTAGGAAAGATGAAGACAGTCTTTTTAGCAAGGCATATTGCCACAGGACAAGAGGTAACAATTTTAAACAAAAAGAGGGTAGATTTAAATGAGATCAAAGGAAGAATTTTTCAGTGGTAAAACACTGGAACAGGTTACCCAGAAAGGTGGTAAAAGGCTCATATCTGGAAATATTCAGGGTCAGTTTGAATGAGGTTCTGAGCAAGCTGATCTCGTTAAAGATGTCCCTACTTACTGCAAGGAGATTGGATAAGATGATCTTTAAATGTCCCTTCTGACCTAAAACATTCTGTGATTCTATGACTTACAGCATGGAAACATAAGTAAATGTTGCACATGGGTTGAGTATCCAGGAGTTAGATGTAACTGGATGATATTTACTCAACTCTCTCACATTGTGTGGATTATGTTTCAAGAAAAGTCATCTTTGTATTTTCAAAGCTACCTGAAAAATTACTTATTTCAATTACTCACTTAGATATTAATTTACAGAACAGATAGAGAAAAGGAACTGAGAAGAAACAACGCATAATGAAATGCATGCTGGAAATTAAAGAAAAGCTTTAGTATTATTTTTGTCATTTTAAATCTATCTCCTGTATGATTCCAAAGTTCACCATTAATATTTTTGCAAAAATACATTTAGCAAGAGGTACACTCTCATTTACCTGTTTGTAAGCATCCTGTCAAAAAATGAACAAGACTTTTGCCTGTGATTAAGGTGACACTATCAGGTTTCCCATGGAAAAAAAATCTCAGGTGTCATTTTTTCTCAAAGGTATATTTACCATTTTACATAAAATATTAAACTTCCACAGCAACTGATTATAATACTATAACAGAACCTGACTACAATTTACATCAGTTAACTGTACTGAATTTCATCATATTTTTACACCCTTATTCTCATTATATTTCCTTTTCTCATTTTTCATCTTGAAATTATTGATTTGTTTTATGATATCTGGTAAATGCATTCATCTCATTTTTCTTTCCTCCCACCTTTTTCTTTCTCACCTTTATTTCTTTAACTTCCAACTTTTACCTCCCACTTTTCTGTTCATGCTTTTTATGTCATTTATCAATTGCAATATAATACCAGATGCATTATTATGTTGGTATAGATATTTGTGTCCCTGACTTGCTATTGCACAGGTTTATGTTTCCAGTTCTAGCACAAAATGACATTTTGGAAGATTTATATAGCTTATGCATCACAAGAGAAGTCTGAATTGGCTGGCTGGTGATGTCAAGCTCAATTACTGATATCCTCTCACACAGATTGCTCTTCATAGACATTATCCATGTCTAATGATGTCTACACTGTCATGAATAATACACTTAATCTCAATTTAAAGGATACTTGACCTCAGCTTTGCCCTAATTATATTACATTACATTTTACTCATTTATATAGCACTTTTAATACCAAGCACTGAGACACTGTTTAATTTTCAGAGGCTGTCCTTCCATCAAACTACATTACTTCCTCCCTTCCTACCTCAGAAGGGATAGGCATCTTACAGAGAAACTTGGCCAGGAAAAAGAATGGGCTAGGAAGAACTGCATGAAGTTTAAGAAAGATGACTGCAAGGTCCTGCACCTGGGACAACGTAACCAAAGAGCCCAGTACAGGTTAATACCATAGAATCATAGAATCATAGAATGGTAAGGTTGGAAGGGACCTCAAGGATCATCTAGTTCCAACCCCCTGCCATAGGCAGGGACACCTCCCACTAGTACAGGTCACTCAAGGCCTCATCCAGTCTGGCCTTGAACACCTCCAGGGAGGGAGCATCCACAACCTCCCTGGGCAACCTGTTCCAGTGTCTCACCACCCTCACTGGAAAGAACTTCCTCTTAACATCTAGTCTAAATCTCCCCTCTGCCAGTTTAAACTCATTGCCCCTTGTCCTGTCGTTGCAAGACCTTGTAAATGGTCCCTCCCCAGCCTTCCTGTAGGCCCCCTTCAGATACCTGAAGGCTGCTATCAGGTCCCCTCGAAACCTTCTTTTCTCCAGGCTGCAGAGCCCCAACTCTCTCAGTCTGTCCTCATAGGAGAGCTGCTGCAGCAGCCATCTTCGTGGCCCTCCTCTGGACCCACTCCAACACTTCCATGTCCTTCCTGTGCTGGGGGCTCCAGAACTGCACACAGTATCTGTGTGGCTGGGAATTAACCTTGATGACAGGGACTTGGTGGTCATGGTGGGCAACAAGCTGAGCAATATGGGCAAAATGGACCTTAGGCTGCATCTGCAAGAGCATTACTAACAGAGATAAAGATGTGGTTATCCAGCTTTGCTTGAAACTTGTCAGGCCATATCTTAAATACTGTGCCCATTTCTGGTCCCCACAAGTCAAAAAACATGTGGAAGGACTAGGGAGGATCCTAAAGAAGACAGCAAAGAGGATTAAAGCTCTAGAGAATCTGCCCTTTGAGGAACAGCCAAAGATGTTAGGTATTTTCTCCCTAGAAAAGAGAAAAAACAGTTGTATTACATACTGATTTTCCATTGGTTTTCATCATATAGAAAATTTAATTACATTTATACATTACCTATATATCACATCATGTTAGATTACTTTTTAATGTTTAAACTATCAGCCTAATATTAAACTAATCACAGTGGGAAATAATTTTATGCATTAAAACTACTGTCGATTTCTGTAGGAAACAGTTGCTTACAAGTTAAGGGTAGAAGTTATAGTAGAGATATATTTCTAATCTGTTTGAACACTACTGTATTTTGATATAAGTATGAAACAAACACCTTACTGCCTCCTTATGAAACCACTAAGTGCTCTCAAGACTGGTGAGTCATTGCTTTATGAAACAATTTTCCTAGAACAAAAGCAACTTAATATTAACGCACTACAAACCAGAGGAATCTTCCAGATCATCTTCCCAAGTCATCAAGGGCTTCATTTGTATTGAGGCGAATGACATGTACAATGTTTTCTCATTTTTATGAAAAACTTCCAGTGAAATTAAAACTGAAATAGAACTGGGTGCTTGATAGACACTGTGATACACTTGTTTTCCTCAATATTCAGCCCAGTGGCTTGTTAGGACATGATCAGATTTGGAAATATATCTAAGATGTGGGGAAAAAAAAAATATTCAATAACCAAAAACATTCCTTATATGATTAGGTGACTAGTTTCAGCCTGCATCTTACAGGCATGGGAAAAGAGCTGGGAACCTAGAGAGACCAGTATAGTATAGCTATCCAAGTCTGCCTCAGTTTTATTGAACAGTATTTTATTAGCACTTCAGTGCTCCCTGGCCATGCCAGGGTCTGCTTGAGTTACCCTTCCCCTGAAAACATAAAAATCTATGTCTGGGTATGTGGACAATAAAGGAGCAGATACATCCCCTGAGGGAAGTGTTAGGGAACCAATACAGCCAGGTGCTTTGGCTAGTGCCCTGGGCTAGTCATCCATCAGTCTCAGGCATATGGTTTCACTACTTTTATATAATCAAACTTTTAGGTGAGCCTTTAAGCTAAGCCACTTCAAAATATTTTAAGATATGCTTTCTTAAGAAACTGAGCTTTATGCAGATACATTTCTGATATGTTAGGAGTTCTTTGCATCTGATTGTCCCAAGTTTCTGGGTCTGCAGAGATCCATCAATACTGTATCAGACTGGCAATATTCATCAAAAGATTAAGAGGCTCTGAGGAAATAATCTAACATGTTTTACAATGCTAACAGCTATTACATATGTATAATGCAATATATGACTATTCTGGATTAATATACAATATTTCAGAAAACTCAACTACTCAGCAAGAAGTAATAACAACAGATGCAGAGAATAAATTTAGTCACTGAGCTGCAGAACATGGGAATTTTAATCCAGCTTCAGCTGAAAGATCTCAAAAAAACTTTAAGTACCTATTAACTATGGATTTATTACTTATGTCTACATAATATATTTTTCGAAGTAGGACATATTTTGGGTCTGTCTAAAGCATAACAATACTGATGGAACATTGTGGCATTACTGAACATGCGAAATTTTAATGATGAAAACACGATTCACAAATTAGACATCTATGCAGATGTGCATTACTTATGCATTGAATTATTTCTGTGTAACATAGAAAGGACAAGCAGGCCCTTTTGACCCAAATTTGACTTTCATTTTACTGTTTTAGCCATGACCTAATTTAGAGCTGTCTTATGCATGTTTATGAAATACTCAGCATTAAGACCATATGGTGCAGTTAGAGGCACAGAGCATCACTTGAACCTACCCTAGAATTAGACATCGAACACTTTGTAGTGTTAAAATTCAAACCTAACTTTTGAATGCAGTAAATGCTTTGTAACATACATGTAAGCCTAAAAGCTCCTCACAATGCAAGCCAGCATTAAAGCTTCAGATCCTCAGTGAAAACATACATCCTTTTCTGATCTCAATAAATAACAGCGCTCATGGAAACAATAGTGTTTCTTAATTTATATCTGTCCTGGTTTGGGCTGGTATAGAGTTAATGTTCTTCCTAGTAGCTGGTGCAGTGCTGGATTTATTGTGAGAATAATGTTGATAACACAGTGATGTTGTAGTTGTTGCTAAGTAGCACTTACCATGTCAAGAATTTTTAACTTTCCTATGCTCTGACTGTGAGGAGGTACACAAGAAGATAGGAGGGAATGTAGTCAGGACAGCTGACCCAAACTAGCCAAAGAGATGTTCCATACCAAAGAACATCATGCTTCGTATGTGAACTGAATGGAGGTGGCCAGGTGGAGAGTAGTGTTGTTCAGGCACTGGTCAGTATGTGGTGAGCAGTTGCACTGTACATCACTTGTCTTTTCTTGGGTTTTATTGAGCAACTGCAGTGTACATCAATTGTCTTTTCTCAGGTTATCTATCTGCCTCTTTTGGTTATATTACCTTTCATTAGTAGCATTAGAATTATAGAACCATAGTATCAACCAGGTTGGAATAGACCTCCAAGCTCATCCAGTCCAACTTATCATCCAGCCCTAGCCAAGCAACCAGACCATGGCACTAAGCGCCTCATCCAGGCTTTTCTTCAACCACCTCCCTGGGCAGCCCATTCCAATGCCAATCACTCTCTGTAAGGAATTTCCTCTTAATACTCAGCCTAGACCTCCCCAGGCACAACTTGAGACTGTGTCCCCTCGCTCTGTTGCTGGTTGCTTGGGAGAAGAGACCAACCCCCACCTGGCTACAACCTCCCTTCAGGTAGCTGTAGACAGCACTGAGGTCTGCCCTGAACCTCCTCTTCTGCAGGCTGCACACCCCCAGTTCCCTCAGCCTCTCCTCACTGGGCTGTGCTCCAGGCCCCTCACCAGCTTTGGTGCCCTTCTCTGGACACCTTCCAGCATCTTAACATCTCTCTTGAATTGAGGGGCCCAGAACTGGACACAGTACTCATGATGTGGCCTGACTGGTGCTGAGTACAGGGGCAGAAGAACCTCCCTTGTCCTGCTGGCCACACTGCTCCTGATCCAGGCTAGGATGCCATTGGCTCTCCTGGCCACCTGGGCACACTGCTGCTTCATCTTCAGCTACTATCTGCCAGCACCCCCAGGTCCCTTTTTGTTTGGTTTCTCTCCAGCCACTCTGTCCCCAGCCAAAGTGTAGAACTTTGAACTTAGGCTTGTTAAATCTCATCCCACTGACCTCTGCTCACCCATCCAGCCTGTCCAGGTCCCTCTGAAGGGCCCTCCTACCTTCCAACAGATCCACACCTGGTCCTAACTTGGTGTCATCTGCAAACTTACTGATGCTGGACTCAATCCCCTGGTCCAGATCATCAATAAAGATATTGAACAGCACTGGACCCAACACTGATCCCTGGGGGACACCACTGGTGACAGCTGCCAACCGGATATGGCACCATTCACCACCATCCTCTGGGCCTGGCCCTCCAACCAGTTCTTGACCCATATTAGAGTGAATCTGTCCAAGCCACGAGTTTCCAGGTTTGCCAGGTGTCAAAGGCTTTGCTGAAGTCCAGGCAGACTACACTCACAGTCTGCCCTGCATTCACCAGGCAGGTAACCTGAGCAGAAAAGGAGATCAGGTTGGTCAGACAGGACCAGCCCTTCCTAAACCCACACTGGCTTGGCCTTGGCCATCCTGTAGGTGCTTGGTGATGGTACCCAAAATGATCTGTTCTATTACCTTGCATGGAATTGAGGTCAGGCTCAGTTTATTATATTTCAGTTTAGTTATTAAGCTAGCCTTCTTTCAACACAGGGGGTTTATTTTTAATTTTAAAATATTTTATTATTATGATTATTATTCCCCTCCCCATCCCACTGGGAAAAGAGACTAGTGAGCAGGAAGCTATGTGATGCTTAATTGCTGTCTGGGGTTAAACCACAACAATGTCTGAGTAATTAAGTATCTATATAATTAAATATCTACTTCTGCCTTTGACATAGGAGTAGCTGCAATTAGTGAATGACACATTGTCTTTAATAAATAATTAAATGCATTTACAAAAACTTCAGCAAGGTAACTGGGTTCACACTAAACTGTAAATAATCCTACTTATGCTAAAACTGTTAGCTACATAAATGAGTAGACAAACAAAACTTGGGAGTCAAAAAATGACTCCATATTCTCATATAAATTTATGTGTGAAAGGAATGAAGAATCATAGACCTGGAAGGAATCTCAAGAGACCATCCTGTCCTTTAACCTGCTGAAGGCTGATTCTGTACTACTCTATTCTATTCTATTCTAATTCTAATTCTAATTCTAATTAATTCTATTCTATATAGGTGTAGACCTTGTGATACACTTTTGAAGATCTAGTGAGAAGCATCCAACTCACTCCTGAGGAGGATATTTTGTATTTTATCATACTTACTCATCCCTGCAATCATTCCGGTAGCGAATTCAGAACTATAACACAGGCACAATTTCCTTGTCTTATTTACTGGAATTCCACTCTTAATCTTTTGCATACTAACATGCTCTGGGTTGATGAAAAGCTCAACATGAGCCTGCAGTGTGCACATGCAGCCCAGACAGCCAACCGAGTCCTAGGCTGCATCAAGAGAAGCG
>VWZE01004273.1:162133-199711 GCA_013396675.1 Eubucco bourcierii
TTCAGCCTGGAGAAGAGAAGGCTTCGAGGGGACCTGATAGTAGCCTTCCAGTATCTGAAGGGGGCCTACAGGAAGGCTGGGGAAGGATTATTTACAAGGTCCTGCAATGACAGGACAAGGGGCAATGGGCTTAAACTGGCAGAGGGGAGATTTAGACTGGATGTTAGGAGGAAGTTCTTTCCAGTGAGGGTGGTGAGGCACTGGAACAGGTTGCCCAGGGAGGTTGTGGCTGCTCCCTCCCTGGATGTGTTCAAGGCCAGATTGGATGAGGCCTTGAGTAACCTGTACTAGTGGGAGGTGTCCCTGCCTATGGCAGGGGGTTGGAACTAGATGATCCTTGAGGTCCCTTCCAACCTTACCATTCTATGATTCTATGATTCTATGATTCTATAAAATGATAATCTGTGGGACACAGGAAAGAACTTTTCTCCCATTATGACATTAAATAACTGACAGGTGCTTTATGGTGGCTTTTGCTTTTATTTGACACATCAAGTACAGGTAGCTGCTTACAAAAACAGAACACTAGAGCAGGTTTAAAACCAGCAATAGTTCAATGTTATCTCTTTTATATTCTCATAAAATCTCACCTATTATATCTCTTATTGTGACAATTATGAGGAACATACAGGTCACTTTTATTTAGTGGTTCCTTTCCTAAAAAAGCATTCCTCAGTATTCCCACCATTCACTTGGCACTATATTTTGAGTTTCAAAGTGACTAATTGAGGAGGCAAAACTTAAAGTGAGAAGTTGCTGGGAAGTCATAAAAGACTGTTAACTAAGTGCACATCATTTCAAACTGACCCCCAAAGATGTGCTCCAAAGCTTCCTGTATGAAAAGAGGAAGAGAAGGATTAAGAAACAAAAGAAATTTGTCCAATAAAAGTAAAGTAAAATTGACTGCAGAAACATGAAAAAGTGAGAAAGCAATACAATAAATGAATACTAAGTGAAGTTCTTCAGTTCTGTGGATGGTGCTCCTGGTGACTGGTTATTTTTCACTCTTTTTTTTTTCATTCTTAAAAAGAATGAAAAGGCTAAACTGTGAACTCAGAGGAAAACAAAACAAACCAAGATAAACCAGACCACTTTCATCAGTTTTGACATCATAAATGTAAATTTTTTTATTTTATTCTTTTAAAATTCGTTACCCTACAACATTACTCCCACATTTTTGCCAGATGGTCAGTGGAAGTAAGAACTAAGTTCAAATAGCTAGATTTTCCACTTAGTGCTAACATTATTCACTCTAATCCCCAGCCAGAATTTTTCAAATCATTAACTATATTCTCCTGGTATCATCAGTCGTTAACCCTCCCACCTCTCTCCCTTGGGATAAATGCCTAATTGTCTCCATCAATTACAGAGGAATCACACAGAGCTTAAAATCACTAGGCTACACTTAACCTTTGGGAATATTTCCTTAGATTCTTAGCTGTGTTGTTATAGCCAGGTGAGGTGAATTATGATTCTGTATATGAAACAAGGAAAACATTACAATAAAATGAAACACATCATTACTGAATGTGGTTCCATCATAAATAAAGCAGTTATAATATCTCGGAAAGGGAGAAAACCAGGAAAATGTTACTTTGGTTCCCCAGAAGCTGACATGAATATGTAGTAGATAAACAGTCCAGTACCAGATCATTTACCTCTTGCCCATCCAGAAAATTGTCCTCATATCACAGTTTGGTGTTCAGTTCCCAAATAAGGAATGTATTCACCCAATCTGTCTTGGGTATCTTGGGAAATGTTGCCTACTACCATCATCATTCTCTGTCCTCACTGTGTTATAATTCCAATTTCATGTAATCCTTGAAAAAAAAGGTATATTGAGAGTTTGCTTAATTTTGACAACTTACCTAAGCACCCAGAAGCTGAATTTCTGTGATGCATTAATTTAGCTGTATCATTGTTATCAAGGCTGTCTTTAACAGAGGTAACAGTGTCTACAGTGTCTAACAGAGCCTACATTGAAAAATCTGAGTTTGCAAAAAAGCAGAAATGGTTCAGAAAATTAGAGGATTTCCTGGTTCAAAACCTGCACAACTGATGCTTGCTTCATAGTCCTATTTTCTGCTCCTCTCACACCAACACAGAGCAGGGATTTCTTTCTCTCTGAAGCTCTGTCCATCTGTGTTCTTTGCTAAATTAATTAGGCAAACAAAACCATCTGGGCCATTGTTTCAGTGGACCTACAGATGGGAATAGTCTTACTTGTTCTTTAAAACTTGAGAATATAGATATGATTAATTCACAAACTTGTACATTCAAATATCCATAGCAAAATTAGTCAAATCAAGAAACAGATATAATACCATGAGACTTCTATAATTACTCATACACAATCCACAGGATCTGAGTCTGAAATATGACATACTTATAAAGCCCTCTCTGCAATAAATCTATGAAGATAAAATAACTACCTTTTTTTCCCTTTTTTTTTTTTTTTTTTCCTTCCCCCAGACAGGCCTGAGACGTTCACACTGCATTCAGTAGTACCAAAAAAAGCAAAAAGGAGAAATTTATCATAATTAAATAAATTATCAAATTCTCTCCAGGGTGAAGACATTTATTTTTGATAGGATTTTACATGGATACTTCAAGGCTCTGTTTTAAATGAAGGACACATGTATGTATGTACAAAAGAATAGCAGATTAAATTGGAAGTGTAGATTTTCACTGGATCAAAGTCTGCTCACTTGGCCTTAATTTACTCTGCTTGAAGTTAGAGCAGAATGCCGATTCAGTTTTCACAAATAAATTGTAAACATAAATCTGAACAGACTCAAAATTTGGAACAAGTAGCTGTGTCTTAGGCATATCACTGCTTCAAAAATCAGCAGAAATGATCCTCAGAGCACAGAACACAGAAACAAAACTTTTGTGAGAGGTGCTCATTCCTAGGAGAAATATTTTACATTAAAAAAATCCCTTCAGAATAAAATCTGGAAGATTGAATGAAAGAAAACATAAGGATTCTCTTATGCATGTTATTTAATTACCTCTGCTTCGAACCAGAGGAATTCATTATTCCCTCTAGGAGGTGATTTGCGATGCGAACTATGCTAATCCAAGAAGGCTACTGGTGCAGCTCTTCAAGGCATGACTAAAGAAATGTTTTCTGAATTCAGAAAATCTGAGACAGAAATCATACACAGCTGGAACCTCTGGAGCTTTAATGATGAGTTCATTTGGTTAGAAGATATTGCTTCCCACTTTACATTTTAATTTGCTCTTAATTATTTAAGTCAAAGAATAACATGCACCAATGCAAGTCCACCTTGAGAAGGCCGCGCAATTGCTCCATCTATCAAATTCACAGAAATGCTTATTAATCATTACACTCATTTTCTTATACAACATTTATCGCTAAATAGATGTCCCATCTGTTTTCAGTCCCAGTGAACACTAATAGCACCTTATGTCTGGAACTCTGACAAGTGCAGAGGTCAAGTAGTTCCCCAGAAAGGTTCCTCCATTACAAAGAAAAATGAGAAAAGGAATATCACTGCAGAGTTAGAAAACAGTTGGGCTTCTTTTGGGATTACAAAACGTTTATTTGCCAAAAAGCTGGAAAACAGTAATTGTTACAGAAATGAATATACCTCCTAGGCATTGGGATTTTCGTAAGAATAAACACAAATAAAAACACTAAAAACTGAAAGATAATCAAATCTTTGCAATGACAAATCATATTAGCAGGAAGTTTCTAACGTGTAGATGTAAAGTCTTCTGAAATTCAGTGAATTTGGGGGGAAAAAAATTAAACAGAGGGTAAAGAAAGTTTGAAGACATTTTGGCAAAGATAAAGCATTATTCCAACCAACCTGGAAAAGTGCAAATGAGTGTGTATAAATACAATTGGTTCAGATGAAAAATAGTCCCTTCCAGTAAAATACAGCAAATACCATTTCCAAAATAACATGGCTGCAACAGAATATATGGCAAATGTTTTAGAGAAAAATATTTTCAGTCCAGCCCAGTTGTTCATTTGTGTATTGCTAGTTGAAATGACCCGTGCCTGGGAGCTCGTCCAGTGAGTTTCCACACATTAGTACACTAATAACAGTACTATCAAGTAATGAAATGCAGTCTTTTGGACATAGCATAGCTAGGGAGGGTCTCCTGTCAGTGTAAAATTAATCATAAAAAACTGTGGTTTGGTTTGTTTTTTTCAGACTGATGTATCCTGTGTATGGTTTTTTTTTAAAGAAATTACCATTTTATAGCCATTCTTCTTCCTATTTTGTAGGCATTGTGTGGTCACCTTAAAGGCAGGATGCACAAATTTAATAGGAAACAGACTAGACTGCTATTAAGTACTAATTTTACTGTCATTGTCCTCTTCCCTGTGTATTGCAGAGACCAACACTAGCAGAACAGTTATTCTTGCTCTAGGTAGTATCCTCTTGAATAAAGATTCCTCAGTATTACAAAGGATTATCATTCTTTAAACAAAAAAGCTGGGTTTATATCAGGTCTCTTTTAAAAGTTTTATCTCATGAAAACAAAATAACATAGAGGTGTTTAGGTCTTTTATTGGCTATTATTCAAATGTAATATAGTGAGTTGTGCTTTAATGTTTGTATCTGATCATTGCAGTATTTTTGTGATGTCTTAAAGAAAACCTCCAAATGTGCAAATCTGCACATTTTCTTAATTGCTTTTTTCTGTGGTCAGAAAAAAACAGATACATTTTTGTGTCTTTATTAAAATACTTCTATATCCTCTGCACTAAAGGCTGATTCTATGTTAACTATAAAAAAACAGTGGTTTTATTGTGGAATTCAGCTTTATGGAAAAGTGTCCATTGTCTTAATTATTACTATTTTATGGTTTTAGGGGGGAAATACAGTAATTTTCTTACAAGAATATGCACATTTTTTCCTATAAAAATCTGTAGGATGTGAATGCTATAGGATCTTATCATCCTACTCTTTTCAGTTATCAAAAGTACATTTTAGAATCACAGAATCACCGAACAACCAACCGACCAGGTTGGAAAAGACTTTTGAGGTCACTGAGTCCAACCTAATACCTTCTAATTAACTAAACTATGGCACTAAGTGCCTCATCCAGTCTCCTTTTGAACACCTCCAGGGATGGTGACCCCACTACCTCTCCAGACAGCCCATTCCAATGCAATCACTCTTTCTGTGAAGGAAAATTCTATATTCTAATAGCACTGAACCATCATCTCTCTCTACTTCAGTAGATATGTTGAAATAGCCTAAAATCAATGAAGAACTCTTATCTTCCCTAGTGACTTTGGATCATTTTTTGTTTACACTTCAAAATGCAACTGATTTAACACCAGCCTTTAAGTGGTAAATCCTCTCACCACTCATAATCAAGTAGTTGCTGTAGAGAGAATTTTCTTGATGCACAAGACCATACAGTGTGACTCAGAAACTCGTCGTATTCAGGGCAGCTGGGATCTCGAGTGTGGATCCTTCTGGTGCGATGTCTTTTCTTGTCTCTCTGGGAACTCTGGCTTCCAGATTCAGAAGCGGTTGGGGACACGTTTCTGTGATGCACATTCTTTTTGCCATGCCATGCTGCCTCGTGGTTTTCTTTGTACTGTTTATCTTGTGTGCTCTCAGCTGAGGCTGCAGGGTTAGCATCTTTTTGCTGTTCAAAGTTTGCGGCTTTCCCCCAGGATTTCTCTTTTGGATGTATCGTGATTTTACCTGCCCGCGGCTTGGGTTTGTGTCAGCGAGGCTCGGGGGGTAGATTCACTTTACTCTGCTCTCATCAGACCCCACCTGGAGTACTGTGTGCAGTTCTGGAGCCCTCAGCACAGGAAGGACATGGAAGTGTTGGAGCGGGTCCAGAGGAGGGCCACAAAGATGATCAGAGAGCTGGAGCAGCTCTGCTATGAGGACAGGCTGAGAGAGTTGGGGCTCTTCAGCCTGGAGAAGAGAAGGCTTCCAGGAGACCTTAGAGTAGCCTTCCAGTATCTGAAGGGGGCCTACAGGAAGGCTGGGGAAGGATTATTTACAAGGTCCTGCAACGACAGGACACGGGGCAATGGGTTTGAACTGGCAGAGGGGAGATTTAGACTGGATGTCAGGAGGAAGTTCTTTACAGTAAGGGTGGTGAGGCAATGGAACAGGTTGCCCAGGGAGGTTGTGGCTGCTCCCTCCCTGGATGTGTTCAAGGCCAGATTGGATGAGGCCTTGAGTAACCTGTACTAGTGGGAGGTGTCCCTGCCTATGGCAGGGGGGTGGAACTAGATGATCCTTGAGGTCCCTTCCAACCTTACCATTCTATGATTCTATGATTCTGTGATTCATTAAAATGAACATTCACCTCCGTTGCTGCCCCACCGCACTGCTGACACCTTTCTGTCCACCAGGACCCACAGAAGCATTACAGCAGAACTACATCTCACCCTGTATTGTCACTGTGATTATTCCATCTCCTATGCAGTGCTTTCCAATCATCCTTGCTAAACTCGAAATTCTTGCTAACCCAGACTCCATAAAGTGGCTCCTTCTTTCCAGTCTATATACCTCCCCTCCCATTTTGATGATATTTGTAAGCTTGATGAGGAGACATTTGGTCTTGTCATCCAAGTCTTCTAAAAATATTTTTAATAGTATTGAACTCAGTTTTGATCCTTTTATGGAGTAAAAGCTTTTCTGAAAATGTTGTTTTCTTCACAGCATGAGGAAAAAAAAGCAGAAATTATTTTATTCTGATAGAATAATGGCCCAACACAAAATCTAGAGGCAGAAATGGATGCATTTACATTATAAATTCAGTGTGTTGCAGAGGTGTGTTTGGGGAGAATTTGCTTGTATCCATACTTGGATTCCTGCAGCATATACCTCAGGGCACCAATGGTGTACTTGGAATAGCTTCTCTCCCAGTGGAACCAACACTGAAGTCACTTAAAACACCCCACTTGCCACACGGGTGCTTGCATTCTCTTTTAAGTATCACAAAGCTACAATAAGGTTTCTCTGTAGCCTTCTCTTCTGTATTACAAAATACATCCTGAACTGAGCTAAACTGCAGAGATGAGAAACAAGTGTGAGAAAGGCAGAAAACCAAAACCAGGCTAGATCACAGAGGCACCAACTAATTAAAGAAGTGCTAAGATTTCACTAAAATTTTGTATTTGAGCCACAGCAATCACACTCCAGCATAGGAATCCTCCACAACAGGAAGAAGGGAGGAGAGTTTGCTGCTCTCTAGTCTTGTAGAATGGGCAGCATTGCCAGTAGCATCTCATGAAGACCTCTCAGCAGCGTTCCTTCTCCATTCTACACTAAGATGAAGTCTTTATCAGCTCTTCATCACAGGATGAAGGATAGTAATCTATAATTAACTTATTTCACTTTTATTATCTTCATTCTCCCCTCCTCTCAGAGCGCTTGCTATGGTGCTAAGACAAATCACTTTGCATTCAGTGCACTTCCTCTCTACCTACACGTCTCAGTTTTATTCTGGATGAACACTATAAAACTGCTCTTTAGTTAGAGAAATTAACTGTTAGCTGAAATGAAACGATAACATCAGTTAAAAAAATAAATTAAGATCAATGTAGGATACCTCTCTCTCTCTGAAGCACCATAGGAAAAAAAATGACAGCTGAAATTAAATAAGTTTTTATCAGTAGTTACCAGGGAAATCAAGACAAGGCTTCAGAAATGGAAACAATATGTTTCTAACAACCATAAATAAATTTCCTTGGAAAGAGACTAAAATAGAGAATCCAAGTGACTTCGAGAGATAATTTAGTTTGTTTATGGGCAGCAAGTGATAAAATAGAAAAGATATACCTAACATATAACTGAAAAAGTGTGGTGAGATAGATATTATTTCTGATCTTCAAAGTATTCTCCGAGTATACTACAGTGAAATTAAGGACTGAACAAAACAAACTGGTTTATCCAAGTGACTCAGCACTTTGTGTGATTTTTTTACTTTGCTTTTTAAAATGTTAGAACTTGTTGATATATTTATTCCTATTTATGTATGTAATTTTCCTATGAAAGACCATCTGAATTGACTGAGAAGCACTACCATTTTCAGTACAGATTTACTTGGTGCTTAACAGCAGCAAACCAAGCATTTCTGGAAAGAGGAGGTATGACATTCCTGGTGAGCTACTATTCAATAATTGATTGTACTTTTATAAAGTGAACATAACTTACCCACATTGCTAAGACTATTCACTTATTTGCTTACTATATTTTGTTGGCTGAAACTCCTTTCACTTACTGTTGGCAATATAGAAACCTGTCATTTAAATCTGAAATTCTGAACACTACTGATCAGAATTTTATCACCAGTTTGAGTTCCTCTATACTGAGTTTATGCTTCTGTCTGTTATTTTTTTTAATGAGTTATGTTTATTCCTGTGTGAGGACTTTCAGAGATTCAAAGTGAGTTTATGCAGCAAACACACATTAAAGAGAGCCACTAAACATAGTAAAAAGAAAAAGAAAAAGAAACAACAACAAACAACAAAGAAACAAAATTAAAAAAAAAAAAACCACACACCAAAAA
This sequence comes from Eubucco bourcierii, assembly GCA_013396675.1. Classification (NCBI taxonomy): domain Eukaryota; kingdom Metazoa; phylum Chordata; class Aves; order Piciformes; family Ramphastidae; genus Eubucco; species Eubucco bourcierii. The sequence continues at coordinate 170,663 of VWZE01004273.1, forward strand.
AACCCTCCAAAAAACCCCACCCCTTCCCCCAACATTAATCCTGATTTTTCAGGGATTCTATAAAACTTTATGAAACTTTTCCATCTATGTTGCCTGCTCCACCCACATTCTCCACCCATCAGCTCTCAACTAAAGAGATAGTTGTTCCCTTCCACCTTTCTGAAGAAAACTTGGAAGATATTTTTAGTATTAATTGGGACTTTTCCCAACTAATTTATTATCTTTGTTATGGAGGCAGATATGACAAAACAAACTCCTTATAAAGGAGTCATGTGTGACTTTTACAATTTAAAACACAATAGAAATAAGACAATCCAACCTCAGATTAGAATAAGGCAAAACATGAATTCAGAGATTAATTCTAGATATTTGAATTCAAAGTATGAAAACCTAGGTCCTCAAAAGCTGATGAATACTAATGACTTCACTGAGAAGTAGAAAATTAAGACTAAATCTTCCTTATTATTGTAGATTTTAGAAAGACAATGAGAAAGATTTTTGATATATTAAGCATTGAAAAAAACAGAATAATTTCTTTAAAGTTCCAGTCAGATAATTGATCAGAACATCCTTGTTCTTTGAAAAATATAATTAATGAGTATTGCACTCAAAATCTCACTGTGGGCATGAAAAGAACACATTTTATTTGAGAAACCAATAATTCATCCTTAATCAATTAAAATATTTTTTTAACAATCTCATCAAAATATGTCAGTTAGAAATATACAACAGAGCATCACAGCAAGTTGTTAAGAGTCCAAAGCTGCCTACCAGCAGCTTGACTCTGTTGATGAGAGTCAACTAGGCTGGTCTGTGTGCCCTTTTGTTCAGTAATTCCCAGTTACTCAGGCTTTGCTATCCTATTTGTTAACTTTAAAACCAATTTTACTTTACACACTGCTAGGTGTGATTTGCAGTTTGTGATTTCTGTTTGCAGACAAGGGCTTTTTAGCCTTGTAGCCCTACAAATACATGACTGCCATTGTCAATAGGCTGTGTACTGATTTTGTGAAACCTCAGGACATGCAAAGGTTACTTTGTCTGAATTTGCTTCAGTCTGCCTTGAACTTTGATTTCTCTGTAGCAGCAGCTTTTCCAATGACTGAGTCTATGCCAAACTTCTTTTTCTTATGTTTGCATCATCTAACTGCAGTTTATATATATAGATTGAAGTGCAAGCATGAGATGGTAAGAGACAGAACACAGGCTCCAGACCATAAAGCTATAAACAACTCAGAGAACTGCAGGCATGAGAACTGCTTTTAGGGTTCATCCATAGGAGAACAAGGTAAAATAAAACAACATATATAAACCATACTATATGTATAGAATCATAGGATCATAGAATGCAGACAGGTTGGAAGAGACTTCCAAGATCATCCAGTCCAACTTATCACCCAGCCCTAGCCAATCAACTAGACCATGGCACTAAGTGCCTCATCCAGGCTTTTCTTCAACACCTCCAGAGATGACAACTCCACCACCTCCCTGGGCAGCCCATTCCAACGCCAATCACTCTCTGGGAAGAACTTCCTCCTAATGTCCAGCCTAGACCTCCCCTGGCACAACATGAGACTGTGTCCCCTCACGTGCTGGTTGCCTGGGAGAAGAGACCAACCCCACCTGGCTACAACCTCCTTTCAGGTAGTTGTGGACATCAATGACACGCTTGAGCCTCCTCTTCTGCACCCTGCACACCCCCAGCTCCCTCAGCCCCTTCTCACAGGGCTGTGCCCCAGGCCACTCACCAGCTTTGTTGCCCTTCTCTGGACATGTTCCAGTGCCTCAACATCTCTCTTGAATTGAGGGGCCCAGAACTGGACACAGGACTCGAGGTGTGTCCTGCCCAGTCTGAGTATAGGGGAAGGATAACCTTCTTTGTCCTGCTGTATCAATGAAGAAATACTAAGCTGTGAATTAGGTTTAACAAGTGTATAAAAGTATCCCTAGGTAAAGCCTGGAGAGATGAAGAGGAAGGAACCATCATCCATTACACCATATTCCTCCAGATGAAGGACTTCTTATACTGATGACTTGCCATATCCCACTCCATATTGAAGCCATTTACTTGAGGATAGAGAGGAGCAGTGAAAAGATAAACATAAACCCAGAAAAAGGGTTGGATATTAGGATGTGTGTTTAACAGCTTAACCTACTGTAACAAAGGGCTTTTTTCCATAATGGTAGCACACTTTTTTTTTTTTTTTCCTTCTTTAATTTAAATTTAGACTAATAAAAATTTGTGATTAGACTGTTAAGATTTCAGCAGTATGAACCATAAATTGTTGACTGCACATATAAATTGTCTATCCATAATAAGATTCAATACTAGGAAATAGCCTCTGGTATCATTCTGTGTCTACTCATCCATACAATTTTTTATTCTGAGACAATTTAATCTGCACAGATAAGTACTTGTCATCATTATAAAGCACATTTTATTTAAAGTTAACTGATCTTTAGAGAATTGCTGGCATATCTAAAACAAGATAAAATAATTGAGGTTAAGACAAGCACAAACAAGTTTCAAGTCTACTAAACCTGGGACCTTCTACTTTTAATGGCAATAATCATATTTATTTAGGTGTAGAAAATTATTGCATAAAGTTAAAAAAAAAACCCAAAACAAAAAAACAAGCAACACAGGAGAGTTGGATTAGCAAAAGTAACTCATAAAGAGATATGGGAGAATAGGGATGATGAGTGTGAGAGATAGATGTACTATGATGGTGACATGAAGCAGTGAATAGACTTGGAAGGAACTTATGACACAGGAAAGACCAGTTTCAGTGCTTTAAACCCTACCATTACTTCAACATACTACTACAGAAGTCAGTGAAATAAAGGGCATCATTTTTTATTCTGAATTTACAGTCTGCAGGCGAGTTTGTCACTGAGTTCATAGATTCACAGGTTAATAGAATGGTTAAGGTTGGAAGTGATCTTAACTTTCATCTAGTTACAACCCTCCTGCCCGTGGGCACCCTCCACTAGACCAGACTGCTCAAGGGTTTATCCAACCTGGTCTTGCTGTCTTCATGACTGCTAACATTGCCAAATTAGAATGACTTACCATTTATTAGCCTATTTAGCATTGCTTTATATAAAAGATCTAGGTTTTGAAATATGAGTTAGTCACAACTAAAATAAGGTTAGAGTTAACTCTTTCACCTCCAGAATGTGTAAAGTATCTTGGACCATGGTTTTGGTTCACATATTCTCAAATCAATGTGGGAAATAGCAGGCACAATTGCACAACATCACAGGATGTTAGAGGTTGGAAGGGACCTTTGGAGACCAAACCCAACCTTCCTGCCAGAGCAGGACCATAATCTAGTGCAGGCCACACAGGAATGCATCCAGACATCTCCAGAAAGTTTTCAGAGAAGGAGACTCCATAACCTTTCTCTGGGGAGCCTGTTCCTGTACCATTACAGCAAAGAAGTTCTTCTTCATGTTGCGGCGCAACTTCCTGTGCTGTAGTTTGTATCCATTTACCGCTTGTCCTATCACAGGGTGCAACTGAGAAGAGCCTGTCTCCTCCCTCTTGACACTCAGCCCTTACACTCCCCCATTCAGTATAGCTAAATCCCATAACCCAGCCATGTCTTACAACTAGTGAGCTTGGGGTTTCTCTCCTTCATTTAGTGATTTTATTGTACTGAGAGACGGGGAAGAGAAAAACAAACCAGTATCCAAAGGGCCAAAGAAATCAAAAGGTCTTTAATGAGCTGGTCTTCAAGAGTTTGATAATGTAAGAAAGCAAAATAATGGGAAGACCTGACCTAAATGTTTTCAGTTATCCCAAAGTTTTCTTCAGTTTCATTGTTTCATGAGCTTGACATTTTTCACTCTGCAATTAAAAAGGCCTTAATTACATATTGCTTAAAATCAGTCTACTTCTCTAAAAACACCTTTTGTCTTGAAAAATTTCTATTTTCTGATAAAATACATTTCCTTATTATTCTAATGTCTGTTCATGATACTTCAGTCTATTAATTCTAAATGCTTATCTGCGTGCTTCTGTTTGAAATCAGGATGATATTATTGATTTGAGAGTAGAACCCTGAAGGAACAGAGATGGAATTAACTACATTTTAGGGGGTTGGAAAGCAAATTAAAATTTAATGTGAAATATGTATGTACAGTGTGACAGCTATTCTTGGAATCTTACTGTAACAGTCTTCAGCACTTGAAGACACTCATAGAGTTACAGAGTGGTTTAGGTTGGAAGTGACCTCAAAGATGATCTGGTTCCAACCCCCTGCCATAGGCAGGGACACCTCCTACTAGAACAGGTCACTCAAGGCCACATCCAGCCTATCTCCAGGGAGGGAGCATCCTGGGCAACCTGTGCCAGTATCTCACCACCCTCACTGTAAAGAACTTCTTTTGAACATCTAGTCTAAATCTCCCCTCTGCCAGTTTAAACCCATTACTCCTTGTTCTGTCATTATTGGACTATATGATAGAATTCTGTGTGCAAATGGACTTAACTCTTATAGTCTAACATGGATTCCCTATTCCAATGAAGCAGCTTTCAACACTTTTGAAGAAACTAAGCATGTACTTTTGCAAAGATTCCAACAACAAAAGCTATTCTGACTTCAGCAGAAATTCCATGAATTGAATATTTTAGGATTGTGTCCTAAAAGCCAGCTTAAATATTCAATAACTTTTACTTACTCCAGTAGCTTTTTTTCAGGTTAACATCTTTATCAAACTATATTTAATGCAGAGCAGTTCTTTTCATGGTGGTCTGTAAAAAGAGATTGTTTCCTCTTCTAATTAGATTTTCATTTACATGAAAATGGTCTCTTTGATTAGGAGCATTTACTGCTTATTTTTTACCACTGCCTTGGGTGAAATTATAGTCATTTGCACAACAATCATTTGTGATGTCACAAACAGAAGACTATTAATTCAGGCAGAGATGATGAGCTGTTAAGATCTTGTTTTCAGTCAAGGTTCTTGGCCATATAGAAAATAAGAAAATGGCTTATAAAAAATAAGAAAATGGGTTATATAAAACTGTACAGTATCATTGAGAACACTGAAGACCAATGTTTACCTACAGAGCTTGTGTCCTTACTTTTAGCTTCTTGCACACATACATACCAGTGGGAGTTTCAACCTTGTTTTGGAAGAAGCACACCTGAGACAGAGCGAGAAGGTCGTTGGTTTTCTTTGTTCACCATAAAAGGGGTGCATAGAGGCCAGTTATTGTAGGAGAATGACATAGCTCCTGCTGAAAAACGTTTGATGAATCACTGTACAGCTTGAGAGAAGAAAAACTAATAGAATTTGTGGGAGATATATATATATATACAAAAATCAAGTACAGATTGTAATTTGATACAGTACAGAGGCATCTTAGCAGTCTTTAGAGATTGCTTTGTTTATAAACAATATAAACATCTTATTTAATCCCTTTTTCAAAAAATACATTTCTTCTTCCTTCATACACTGCTACCAACCACCTTAAATGTAAATGGGATCTTTACTTTTTAACAGCTCATCTGTTCAGCCTGAATTTCCAGTCATCTGTCTCTGGTAATATAAAATGCTGCTACAGCTTGCAGTTTTGAACTAACATTTTCCACTATTGAAAGATATTTTTATTGTTATACTTGGATTCTGGAATTTTGACTCCTTTTTGATCAAGCATTTTGATTATTTTGTTGGTTTGTTTTTAACCTTAAGGTCATCTTGTAAAACAAAGCAATTTCCAGAACCTATCAGGAAGCACAACAGTGGATTTAAATTAATTATGATAGAAAAGATCTCTATGATTCTACATCACCGTCCCTGGAGGTGTTCAAGAAAAGACTGGATGAGGCACTTAGTGCCATGGTCTAGTTGACTGGCTAGGAGTGGGTGATAGGTTGAACTGGAAGAACTTGGAGGTCTCTTCCAACCTGGTTGATTCTGTTCTATGAAAGTGTGTAGTATTACATCAAGTATTATCACCCCTGAATCATCATTTTCACATAAGCAAATCCTGACATTAATTTGGTATCTACACTCATTTGTACTTTTTCATTTGTACTCTGTTTTTCAAAAGTACTTATTGCCATCAGAATTAGAGATCCACTACATTTCATAAAAGTGCTACTACACATGGAGGGCCAAGCTGTAAAAGCCTTAAAGTATGGAACATTTCCTGCTCATAGAGACACTCGGGTACACAATCAAAAGCAATCAACTTACGGCAGTTTTACAAGTCACTGTTCCATCAGGTGAGTTACAACAGACCATATGTGCAGCCTTAGCTCACCCTAACTTTTGAGGTGAAATGCATTAGTTTAAATTTGTGAGGGCATAAAATTTACCTTACCTTTTTGGCAAGGTTGAAACGACACATAGTCCATTGAAGGTGTCTGCTGCCTTGTTGAATTTGGACTGATTCAGATCAACTTCTCAGAGAAACAAATATTACTTCTGTAAAAGGTCATTTTTATTAATCTCTGTGACTGAAAATGAGGAATAGTATATTTTTTTTAAATACAAGATGATGAGGTTTCATATTTTTCTAGCTTATTCCATTGATTTAATTGCATCCATCCTTTATCAAAAGAAAGTACCTTTCATTTATGTTAACTTTCCAGTATCTGAAGGGGGCCTACAGGAAGACTGGGGAGGGACTATTGACAAGGTCTTGAAATGACAGGACAAGGGGCAATGGGTTTAAACTGGCAGAGGGAGGATTTAGACTGGATGTCAGGAGGAAGTTGTTTGCAGTGAGGGTGGTGAGACACTGGCACAGGTTGCCCAGGGAGGTTGTGGCTGCTCCCTCCCAGGAGGTGTTCAAGGCCAGGTTGGAGGAGGCCTTGAGTAACCTATGCTAGTAGGAGGTGTCTCTGCCTATGGCAGAGGGTTGGAACTAGATGATCCTTGAGGTCCCTTCCAACATTACCATTCTATGATTCTATGATTCTATTATTTCTAATTTCACTGGATTTCATAATTCCAGGCTATAATTTGTCTTCTACCTTTCTCTGTCAGGTAAAAAAGCCCAGTATCCCACTGGAATTTTCAATGCAATAAGATACAAATTCATGACACATGTAATTTCTACAATACTATCAGTCTCAGGGAAGGAAATCACTATCAGGAGTTTTTTGAGTTCACTCTTCAAACCCACATTTGTGGTATACATCTTCATCTCTTTCATCAATAAATATTGATGTGTTACTAAATACAGTATATAACCATCAACCTTCTACAATAAAATTCTAAACACAGCTTCTCAGTACAGCAGTGAAGGGAGGCATCTATGAATTGTTTTTCCTAATCTTTATGTAACTTTCAAGCTTTCCAAAGAATAGGGAAAATGACAACATTTTCTTCCTATCCTCATTTTTTTTTTTCTGAATTCCTACCTTTGGAATTGACAGAATCTTGTTATATGCTGCTTCAAAGCAGATTATTAATACATCAGGTGGTGACGTATGGAAAGATATCTTCCAACTTGTTTACCTGTTGCACTTGGTGCATTCAATATGAGCTTTCAAATCCTATATTAAGACAAATAACAGCAGATATTTAGCAGTCCAGGCACACTAAGTAACTTGATCACTTAGTCAAATTTCTCTGAAAATATAATTTTCTAGTCTACCCCTATTTTCAGTGCAGGATCTTAACGAAAGTGTACTCTGACACATACTTAAGAAAATGCATGTTAGGAGACATGAGGCCTGTTCTTAGAGCAAAAGATTAAGTGCATAACTTGTAGGTAGCTTTTTCTTGCTTTGCTGAGATACAATGGAATCCAATACGAACTAACTACTACTTGAATATCTGGAGATATTCAAAACCCACCTGGATGCATTCCTGTGTGATCTGGTCTAAGTGATCCTGCTCTGGCAGGGGGGTTAAACTGGATGAGCTTTCGAGGTCCCTTTCAGCCCCTGAGATTTTGTGATTCTGTGATTCAGTAATTATGACTTGTGGTATTTTCATTGATATGTATGCTGGACAATGACCAACAAAGAAAACTGCCACATCAGTGTGCTGTTTTATTCGCTTATGAATTTTCAGAGGTCTTCTGAATATTTAAGTGTTCATTATTTTCTAGCTTAGATACTTGATGTATCTGTGAGTTGCTTTACAATAAGCAAGGTAAATTATTTAGTAGAGTATCTAGAAATTTGAAAACAGATTATCATTGTTGAAAACGTTCTTGCCTTCCAGCGTCAAGAGATGTATCACAGAATCATAGAAGGTTAGGGGCTGGAAGGCAGCTAGAAAGATCATCCAGTCCAAACCCCCTGCCAGAGCAGTATCACTTATACCAGATTACACAGGAATGCATCCAGGAGGGTCCTGATTATCTCCAGAGAGGGAGACTCCACAACCCCCCTGGGCAGCCTGTTCCAGGGTTCTGTCACCCTCACAGTGAAAAAAAATTGCTCTTCATGTTTTGATAGAACTTCCTATGCCTCAGCTTCCACTCATTGCCCCTTGTCCTGTTATTGGGCATCACTGAGCAGACCCTGGGTCCCTCTTCTTGGTATTCACTCTTTATATATTTATAAACATTAATGTTTAATATATATATATATGTTTATATATAATATAAAAATTAAAATAAACACCTTTCAGTCTCCTCCAAGATAAAGAGACCCAGCTCCCTCAATCTCTCCTCATAAGGAAGATGTTTCACTCCCTTAATCATTTAATCATTTATGCAGACATAAGTGTCACTAGAGAAAGAATCTTTGTAAACCACCATTTTGTAAAATTTGTAATATTTTTCAGGCATCACACTGAATAAATCAAGCCCAAAAAAATTCTTCCTTAACTATTTTCTTTACAAAATCTTGTGGTGTTCTTAAGAACTGTGAAGAAAATACAGAATTGTGTGATTATATAAAACAGTTAGAACAGTTAGACATCTATTTATATATACATATATATATGTTATCACATAACTTTGCATTAAATACTGAGATAAAAGACCTCTAAAGATTGTACAGAGAGACTGATGGCCTACAAGAGGGCATGAGCTAAATGATATTATAGGGATTTGTTGTCGGGGATTTTTGTGTGTTTTGGGGTTTTGAGTTTGATTTGTGTGTTTTGGGGTTTTTTTTGTTTGTTTTGGTTTTCTTGTTGCTTTTGTTGTTTGTTTGGATGGGTTGTTTAGTTCAGAAATTGAGTCACAGGTTGAAATAATTTCTGAAATTGAGCTTGGATTTTAGTGATTAGTCTATCCCTACTGTCATTCAAACCAAAAGGCATTCATGATATGCCCTGGTTTCAGCTGAAAGCTGAGTACATATTTGAGGGCCCAATCACACTGAAAATGGCAACACTCAATGTACAACACAATGATGCTTAACACACCACAGAATTAATCTTTTTTGATTCGCAGAGCCAACATATTGGACCAGAGGCAGTCATGTTAACTGAAAACAATTTACAGATAATGTAAGGAATAGGTTATGGAAGTTACATAAGACAGCTTGCTTTAGGTTGTTGCAAAACCAATTCTTGCTTCAGGAGAAAAGTCATCATATGTAAGCAAAGCAGAATCAATAGAACAATAAGCCCTGCAACAGTATCAACTTTTATGTTCAGACCAAATCACTCAGAAGCAAAAAATAAACAATAAAGATAACATTTTCTAAGCACAAATATTTTATAAATCTTTGTGTATGCAGAAGTCCTGTTATTTTAAAATATTTAAATATATTATCAAGTGGGTCCTGATAAGACAAAACAATCTCTTAATGCCCATAAGGATATGGTATTTGGTTCTTTTGCTTGAAAACTGCACACTAGATTACTTGTATGAATGAAAAAGCTTTCTTAAAAGCTTCAGTCAACCATTCACAGAGCCCTTCCACACGCAAACTGATTAGTCAGACTACTCAGAGATGAAGTAATAACAATAAACAAGGAATAACTCATCAATGGTATATGAAGCATCATTTTGTTATCTGAACTGCTCAGCAAGGAGAAGATATTTGTGGACATTGGGATGTTTAAGTAAACAATTCACAAACACAGATTACAGGACATTTTCAAGCCTGCAATTAACAATTCATGTTTTAATCTGCAACGCTTTTCTTAGCAGAACTACTAATGTTTGAAAAGAGAAAACTATAGACATACTGAAAGGCCTTTATATAAAGCTTGCGTATCGATTCGATTCACAGGACATGCTGCTAGCAAACAAGACACTCCTAAGGTAGCTGGTTCCATGCTTACATTTTTTTAAAGTCCTCACAGCTGCTGGAGGTTACCAGCTGTGGCCTTTAATTACAGTACTTCTGCCTAGATTTCTGAAAATGCACTTATTTATTAAATGATTGTCCCTACAATCATACTGACTTGTATCGGACACTAGCTGTATGGATCATTTCCTCATGCAGTGGAAAGCCTCTTTTTAATTTAAAATTTATTGACTAGCTTGAGAGTCCTTTAAACAAATAATAATTTACGGTTTTATTTTTATGCTGGTTGGCCTATTGATTTTATAAACTACCCACTAACACTTGGCTAAGCAACTCTTCAAGAAAGGTAGTTGTCTACTACCTGTAGTCAGGGGGAGGTTACCTTCTTCTCTCAGGCAACCAGCACCAGAACAAGAGGGCACAGTCTCAAGCTACACCAGGGGAAGTTTAGGCTGCAGGTGAGGAGAAAGTTCTTGACTGAGAGAGTCATTGGCTACTGGAATGGGCTGCTCAGGGAGGTGGTGGAGTCACCGTCCCTGGAGGTGTTCAAGGCGCGTTTGGATGTGGCACTTGGTGCCATGATCTAGTCTTGAGGTCTGTGGTGACGGGTTGGACTTGATGATCTTTGAGGTATCTTCCAACCCTGGTGATACTGTGATACTGTGATACTGTGAGGAAGGAGATGGATTTCCTCAGAGCCTTTAGGAGGGCTGTCAAAATAAACATGTTCCTGCAGTAAAGAAAGAGATAATGTAATGGTTGAACAGAGACCCCCATTCAAGGAGTTTATCAGTTCTCAAGAAAGAAAAGTTCATCTTCCTCTTGACTATTGATGAAGTGGATGCCTCTTCATGCTAGAATTCACGTATGAGTATACTTGTGTAAAACTTGGTGTATCTGATGTGAAACAACACTTGACCTACATGAATTACAGATGCAAGAAGAATAATGAACAATCAGTTGCTTAGTTTCACGTTTCAAATGTTTCTCATTCACTACTGGAATGGGCTGCCCAGGGAGGTGGTGGAGTCACCGTCCCTGTAGGTGTTCAAGGCAGGCTTGGACGTGGCACTTGGTGCCATGGTCTAGTCTTGAGGTCTGTGGTGATGGGTCGGACTTGATGATCTTTGAGGTCTCTTCCAACCCTGGTTATACTGTGATACTGTTTAATGTGTGCAAGGAAACAAGATGTATCTCAGTTTTGTCTAAAGACTGAAAATACTTATTTTGGTGATATTTGTATCATATTTACTAACTTTTGGGAAAAAAAACCCAAAAAACTCCCAACAAACCAATTTACCACAAAGTAAGCATGGCTTAATAAAATGAAATGTTCTTTTGACCAAAAGTCATCATATGAGTAGTTCTATGATATATGTATGTCCGGTAATATTGAATAATGTAATCTGTGCTTCCCTTACAATTATTCTGTTATGTTTCAGCTAACAATATTATGAGCCCACAGTATAACTGTATTAGTTACCCATCTAGAAGTATTTCCATATAAAACATATTGATCCATCAAAGATGCAGTCCTGGAAAATACACAGTTGACTGAGTTGGCCGTATTCACTATGCTAATTAATATCTTCCTTCCTCTAACTTTGTGAATCCCTGTGTTTGTACTCTCCAGATAAAGAAAAAAAAGGTCTGATACCATTTGATCTGAGTCAGAAAAACAGATCAAGTGTATGTCAGAAATATTCAAAAAGACACCTTCAAACTATTTTAAAGGAGCACTTTATATTCCAAATTTTTGATGAGTGATTCATATTTTTAAGCTGAACAGCAGAAATCTATCATCTTTCCAAAAGGAAGTCTTTGAGCTCCTAGCTGAAATTTCTCATTGAAGAAATATTTTGCAGTTAAAGAACTTGAGAACTTAGATGTTACTCCTTTCTAAACACTTTCCAAAGACGAAAATATGGGCTTTGTAGCACCTGCTTACACAAAAACATTTTCATGTCAGAAGTGTATGAAAAGGAATTAAAATTTTCTGAATCTCCTGGATTTGGCAAGCCATGGGGTTCTTACTGAAGATATGGATAATGTTTTACAAGAGAAATACAATTCCTCAGCCTTCAAACAACACCTGAAGGAACTGCAAACATAACTGAAGATATTAATACCCCTTGTTAGGTCAGAACTGACGGTGTGCTTAGCAGCACATGGACCTGAAATTAACTCACTTTATGGAGTAAATGCATCCAAAAAAGGAGAGTGGATGTGGAGATTGTACCCTATTAAGAAAGGTTTCTTATCTCTGAACAGTCTGCTGCCTCTCTCTTTTTTTTTTCCCTTTTCTTTTTCCTGTGTGATATTTTCTGTTTTCATTCTACAGTTTCACTTCTGTTTGGTTTAATTTGATCTTGTAAATGAACCCTGAAGAGTTCTATGTCATCCCTACCTCCTTACTAAACTTCTAAAAGTCAAACACTTACCAGCCAATGTATTGATTACTTTTTGAGTCTCCTGCGTCCATTTTTTTGCTTACCTTCTCCAACTGCACAGCACATTTTATGAGAGAAAATGGTTTTTTCCCCATGTTGTTTACCAAGAAAAAAAAAATGTATTATTTTGATAAGGCCTTTAAGTATAATCGTGAGATAAATAATTTAATTCACACTAACAGAAAAATATTAAGAATATCAAGAAAGATATTAAGAATATCGGCAGTGTGCACATGCAGCCCAGACAGCCAACCGAGTCCTGGGCTGCATCAAGAGCAGTGTGGGCAGCAGGGCAAGGGAGGGGATTCTGCCCCTTTGCTCTGCTCTCCTCAGACCCCACCTGGAGTACTGTGTGCAGTTCTGGAGTCCCCCAGAACTGGAAGGACATGGAACTGTTGGAGCAGGTCCAGAGGAGGCCATGAAGATGATCAGAGGGCTGCAGCAGCTCTGCTCTGAGGACAGGCTGAGAGAGTTGGGGCTCTGCAGCCTGGAGAAGAGAAGGCTTCCAGGAGACCTTAGAGTAGCCTTCCAGTATCTAAAGGGGGCCTACAGAAAGGCTGGGGAGGGACTATTTACAAGGTCTTGTATTGACAGGACAAGGGGCAATGGGTTTGAACTGGCAGAGGGGAGATTTAGACTGGATGTTAGGAGGAAGTTGTTTGCAGTGAGAGTGGTGAGACACTGGCACAGGTTGCCCAGGGAGGCTGTGGCTGCTCCCTCCCTGGAAGTGTTCAAGGCCAGGTTGGAGGAGGCCTTGAGTAACCTGTACTAGTGGGAGGTGTCCCTGCCTATGGCAGGGGGTTGGAACTAGATGATCCTTGAGGTCCCTTCCACCCTTACCATTCTATGATTCTGTGATTAAGAATATGACCTTAAACAGCCAATGCATTTTCCTCTGCTTTCAGTTTATGTGCTTCATGCAACTGTGTTAAGAAAAATTCACACCATATTCTGCCACACAAAGATAATCCATTTACTTAGATGAGTAAGATGATAGCAAAGTAAACTACTTCAGTCAAAAGGATAGCTGGTGAAAAAAGAGCCATTGCTCTATGTTTTTGATGGCATGGTTTAGAGTACCAGGATTGAAACAAAAAACCAATAAATGATGTCTTGAATTCTTGTTGCAGCATTCTAAAATGAAGTATATAATAATAAATAGAAAAGTAAAACTCTTGGATTAAGTAGTAATTTATTATGAATGATTGAATGGATCTTGAATAAATATCTTCTCTCAAGGATAAGCCAGGTATTTATATTCCTACAGCTAGGTATTTATCTGTATACATACACAGAAATCATAACAGGTCAAGTTATGACTACACACTTGCTTGTGGTAGCAGCCTTTTTACCATTCCAGACTATAATGTTCTGTAGGCATAGTTAAATGAATTTATGTAATTAGCTGTTAAATCTCATTAAAAAGCCTACATTAGTATTCTGAAGACTTCAGAATGGAATTCTGGTTCCATTCTAACAATAACACAGCTCTGTTTAGTGAGTAGGTTTTTATTTAGGAAAGGAGTGAGGATGATTCTTCCCTCAGGGTATTATTGATGAAAAGAGCTCTAAAATGCTTAGTTATTATTATCACTTTAGCATCAGCAGGTACAGCTCATCCCACAAAGATAACAAGAAGTATTAATTTATTTGTGGTCTTCTGCAACGTCCTGTGAGAGCTTTTCAACATTGCTCCATTCCTCCATAGAAATTCATGTATTTCATTAGCTGAGTGCTGCAAATGCAGTGGCACTAAAAATCTCAGCTATTGAAACAACACACATTTCACCATTAGCTTAGTGGTATTTCACCTGTATCCCCTTTAGTGTTTCTTAATTGCTACACAGTTAGGTTTCAGTAACCAATATGTTTTTGTTCTGTTAATGTCACGTTGCTCCCCAGTTCATCTTAGAAAGATTATTACACGATTGATATGATCAGTGGATTTGAGCATCTTCTTTATTTTAGATAGTTCTATAATCTCTGCAAAAGCTCTCACTCACCTGACAGTATTTACCTGATAAAATATTATGTTTATTTTTAATAACAAAGCAACGGAACCATGACAGCCCCTTGAAAGTGTAGCTCCTTATTTTCATGCTGTATTGAAAGTGTTCAGAATACTTCCTCTAATGAATTCTACTTCTACTAGCATTAATGGCATTTGTAGTAAGAACTTTGAGAGACAAATGGCATTTGCACTCATGTCTTCCTTCATCAGTTTTTCGGTCCTTTGTCAAGCCATTATAAATCATGCTGAAATTCTATTGTCTGTTCCTGTCTCTGAGGACAAAAACTACTGAGAAATAAACCTATCATTGAGACAGAGAAAGGGCAGGTGAAAATACACTTTTAACCACTTTTAGACAGTGCTGTCTTTGTGGTGGTGTGGAAGGAAAAATGCACATTCACTGTCCCCTCTGGAGCTCAACATACAGAAAACTTACTGATTCAGCAACAGTTGCTCTTTTTCTTGGCACATGCTGCCTTTGTACTGAATAGAGGTGTTAGACAGGAGATTTAAAAAATCACACTCATAGTTCAACAAAACTCTCATAGTTCAAAAATGTCCACAGCAAATAGAAACTACAGTAGGAAATGAACTCTGTGGCATCCAGCGGTTCAGAGATTAAGAAGCTGGTGGGATACATGCAGGTTCAAAAGCCAGCCCAGCGGGAAAGGCAACAAAGACCCAAACCTCACATCTTCCCTAGCAAAGTCAACAAAATGGAATTATTCACTGTTGGATTATTTTATTGCTTTTATGTTCATTAGAACTTTCTATGACTTCCTTCCCAGTGACTGTTTGGTACAGAAAGCATTTGCTGTTGAAAATCTGTCTCGTTCATTTTTCTTCCAATTTCAAATGAGAACTGCATGACCTTTCAGTACAGATAAGGCTGTTACACGATGCAGGTGTAAAACTATTGCTTCACAACATCTGTCTACAAAATTGTTCCAGAAAGCAATTAAAAAAAATGGATTGTGATGATCAAGTTGCATCAGTGTAACATGACAGAAAAGTTTCGATTAAGTGTTTGCCTTTCTGATGTGTTCGATACGACATTTTTGAGAACTTCAAATGGTTGTACCCTCCCTGGCAAAATGAGTTTATGATTGATGTTTTCTTTGGTAAACAGAATAAAGCATGAAAAGGTTCAGTGGGTTTATAAACACTGTGCAAGCTGAGATTCTAGTAGTAAAGCTGGCGGAGTCCCTTAACATTTTTCATTAGATGTGTATTTAGCCATAACAACAGACATTCCACTCAACTTAAATGCAGTTGTTAGGTCTATAACTAGCACATATATAATAGTGTTAAAAAACAGTAGCATATGCTTCACTATTGCCTTATTCAAGAATGTGTCCTTTTTAATGGAGGAAATTCATTTTGTGCTTGTACTTCAAGACTAATTTATTTAGCACGCATTACATATTTTCATTTTATTTACTGTAGTAATGCTATCATCAGTTAGAATGACAGATGATTAATCATTTTGAATGTCCTTTAAAATATTTACTAGAGCAAACACTATTTCAACCTCTTTTTCATTACTTTTTTTAAAGTGTGATTATACTTAATATGGAAAAAACCAGCTAGTTAGGGTCACGCTTCTTTGATTCTTCTGGGAGCATATTGGTTTATAGTAGGTGTCTAGTAAAATTAGGTATCTTACCTAAAGTCTTCTGGGAGAACGTTGATTTGTAGTAGTTATCTTGTAAAATTAGGTATCTTACCTAAATTAGTATGACACCATTGTAGTTTAAGGATGACATTTCTTTGTATGTTTCAAAACCTTGTAGCAAGTAACTAACAGTTACTTATGGCAGACTGGTGAAGTTCCTGCTGATTGGAAAAGGGCAAACATAACACCCGTCTTCAAGAAGGAAAAAAATGATGACCCCAGGAACTACAGAGCAGTCAGTCTCATCTCTGTGCCTGGCAAGATCATGGAGCAGATCCTCCTGAAGGCTCTGTTAAGGCACATGGAAAACAAAGCAGAGGTGGTTGGTGGGAACCAGCAATGGCTTCACCAAGGCCAAAGCATGCCTGACAAATTTGGTAAAATTTTATGATGAAGTTGCAGCAGTAGTAGATAAAGGAAGGGCAACTGATATCATCTACCTGGACCTGAGTAAGGCATCTGACTCTGTCCCACCTGACATTCTGGTCACCAAACTGGATAAACACAGACTGGATGGGTGCAGCACTGCTGGGTAAGGAACTGGCTGGATGGTCACAGGCAGAGAGTGTTGATCAAGGGCACAATGTCCACCTGGAGGCCAGTGCCAAGTGGCATCCCTCAGAGGTCAGTGCCGGCACCAGTGCTGTGTAACATCTTTGTCAGCAATATGGACAGAGGAATCAAGTGCAGCCTCAGCAAGCCTGCAGAGGGTACCAAATGTATGTGGCACAGTCCACCTGTCAGACATCCATCCAGAAGGACCTGGACAAGCTGGAGAGTTGGGCCCAGGCCAGCCTCATGAAATTCAGCAAGGCCAAGTGTAAGGTCCTGCACCTGGGTAGGCACAATCCCAAGCACAAATACAGGTTGGGTGGTGAATGGCTGAGAGCAGCCCTGAGGAAAAGGACCTGGGGGTCAGAGGTGAAGAAAAGCTCAACATGAGGCTGCAGCGTGAGTGCAGCCCAGAAAGCAACCAAGTGCTGGGCTGCAGCAAGAGCAGTGTGGGCAGCAGGGCAAGGGAGGGGATTCTGCCCCTTTACTCTGCTCTCCTCAGACCCCGCCTGGAGTACTGTGTGCAGTTCTGGAGCCCCCCAGAACTGGGAGAACATGGAAATGTTCGAGCAGGTCCAGAGGAGGCCATGAAGATGATCAGAGGGCTGCAGCAGCTCTGCTCTGAGGACAGGCTGAGAGAGTTGGGGCTCTGCAGCCTGGAGAAGAGAAGGCTTCCAGGAGACCTTAGAGTAGCCTTCCAGTATCTGAAGGGGGCCTACAGGAAGGCTGGGGAGGGATTATTTACAAGGTCTTGCATTGACAGGACTAGGGTCAATGTGTTTAAACTGGCAGAGAGGAGATTTAGACTGGGTGTCAGGAGGAAGCTGTTTGCAGTGAGAGTGGTGAGACACTGGCACAGGTTGCCCAGGGAGGTTGTGGCTGCTCCCTCCCTGGAGGTGTTCAAGGCCAGGTTGGACAAGGCCTTGAGTGACCTGTACTAGTGGGAGGTGTCCCTGCCTATGGCAGAGGTTTGGAACTGGATGATCTTTGAGGTCCCTTCCAACCTTACCATTCTATGATTCTATATTTCTATGATTCTATATCAAAAGGTTTGAGCATAAAACGTACTAGTCCTTAGGAAGCATTTTTAATTCCCTGAACACGTTTTGCCCTGTTGAATTTTTGTCTGATGCGTAATACATTTTCACTCTGGTAATTCTGTGCACAAAGGTCATTTTCCATTCCTTTTTAACCATAGCTTAGCTACAATATAGAAAATTGTATGAATTTTTCACCTGCATTTTAAGGCCCTTGAACATAGTAACTTGCTTCAGAAATGCTGGCTGAATTGAACCTACCTCTCTAATACATTTGAGTGAACAATAGTGTCATGGAAATAATTGCTCCTATGGCTTTTATTTCTTACACATATGCTTTAGCAATTTATTCAGTAATAGCCATCTCTTATTAAAACTTACAGTCAAGAGCTGCAAGTATTGGATAATCTGTTTTTTTATTATATATAAATGTTTTTTATTATTTTGCAATTTTAGAAAGCTCTCCCTAATGAATATCAGTCTCACACTTGGGGAAAAAAAAAAAAAAACAAAACAAGTTTTACAATGTTGGCTTCAGGCATTTAAAGCAAAGAATTTTCTTTTATATCCCTTATGGAAATTATTTTCTTTTTTTCCCCTTTTTAAAAATCTCTTTTAAACCATTTGAAGAGAATTTAGCACTGATTAAAAGATTCATGTGAGAGTCATGGAAAGTGGCTTTCTTCTACACTTAGAGTTAAGTATACAAAGACATTACAAATAATGTAAAATGTAAAGCAATTAAATTTATCCATTCAACTCATTTGATATGTCAGTGATTAATGACTTAAATGAAGCTTATTTAAAAATTCCTCTTTTTCTTGCTTTTTTTTTTCCAAGTACAGAAGTAAAAAGAATCAGCAGGTTCCACAGATGCTACCATTTGTGCATCTACTGACATCTAGTTCAGATGCACCGAGGAATTTATGATCCCTCTGAATTTGACATTTGCTTTCAATTTTCTGCTAAACCAAATGTGGTACTTGGTAGATTCACACCAGTAGAACCTTCATGTATACTGATAATATTTACAACCAATCCAAAACTTCATGAAAATGTATATCTTTGGGTTTTCTTTACCATCCTAACCCAGAAGAGCAAACCGCATTTTTCTTTCATCACAATCGGACACAAAAGGCTTTGTATAGATTCATTAAGGGACATAAAGTTGTTCCAGTTCCAAACTGGAAGGCAAGAAATAACTGTGGAAAGACGCAACAGAGAAGTGAAGCAATTATTCTTCATTCTACAAAGTGACACAAAGCCAGTCCATGACTATTACCTGTGGCCCTAAGGTTGAAACAGAGGATAGATATGCCCTAAAGCGCGTCCCTTACATAACCTCTTCAGTGCTGTCCTCATAATCATCACAAAAGTTAATTCCTTGCTCAAAGGCAAACAAGGATCAAATCAGATGTAGGAATCAGTAACAACCAAACCTCTCCTCTGGAAGTAAATCTCACCTTCAGCTTTTTCTGGAAGAAAAGAAGCTGCTGCTTAATGAGTGTTGCCAGCAGAAAAGAGTGTTTCCAGGTCCTTGCTGACAGCACAGGGAAGAGGTGATATCAACAGTGAGGAGCCTGGTGGTCTGAATAAGGAAGTAAGAAAAAAGGACCTGAAAGGATCCAGAGATGGATGGAAGGAATATCTGCAGATGAGGTGACTGAAGAGATAAAACAGTGCTCCTTCTCCAATGGTCAGTGCTTTAACCTTCAACCCCTAGGCTACTGCAACTGACTATATATATATATGTATATGTAGTGTCAATATATATATATATACAATATACATGTATACATATATGTGTGTGCATATATAAAATATATATACATATGTGTATGTATCAGTTGATTAAGAATTTGCTGTGATAAAATGTTTAGATGACTCATTACACATAGAGAACTGTCAGTCAGTAACACTAATATGCTACATTCATTATGACTATACAACATCCTGGAGCTCATGATGACACCATTGGCTGCGGCCCCCAGTGGTTCTCAGATGTTGTGGCTACTGGGATCAGGCTCAGGTGGGTTTTTTGATGAAAGAATATAGAACTGAAGTGGGTTAATTTTCTTTCTTTTCCACATTTTTACTATGTTTGGTATTTTTGTGCTATTCTGTCCTCCCAAAAGCAGCATGGGTCTCACCTGCTTCCAATACTGCTTTATAGTATTTTTTTTCCCCTTGTCCTTCAAGCCAGGCTTTTTGAGTATTCCCCAAATTGCCCTGTGTGCACCTAGATACATCTTGGTCCCTTTGATGAGCACATTCCTCACATACTTTGTGAAGTGCTTATGCACTATGTGTGGTTCTGCAATCACAGCATTTCAAGACACATAAATATTGACGTTAATTACCTTATTGTAGCACCCTTATATTTGGGTCCAAGGCAAGTTAACATGGATTAAAGGCAATTGTAATTTCTACTTGACATAGGCCTCTGTTTTGGCTACAAGGTATTTGGAACCAAGAGAAGTTATTTAAGCCCTAAGTTCAAAGTTTAAGCTGCAGGCAAAAGGCACAGAGAAATCTGGGCATTCAGTAATCAGATGGAAAACAGCCAGCCCTCTAAATACAGTTTCCTGAATTAACAAATAATGAGAAATAAATGTGTCAGGAGATTACACACCTGATTCTCAGCTACAGGAAAACAGTATTATGATACAAGGATTATCAGCCTTTATGTCTCTCCTGCATCTTGATTGTCAAATAATTTCTTAAAGAAACACAGCTGAGTCATTTATTCCAAAGGATAACTGAAAGGAATTGTGCTTAGTAAAAATCTCAGCACACAGCTTGTCAGGATTTGAGTCAAACCAGGTGCTTAATATAGGAGACACACTACCTGGAAGTATGGAATATCAAAGGAGAAAAACATGCTGCATCCCCTTGAGAAAGGCTCATGAATAAGCATGCAATGATGAAAGCATTCTTCTAGGACAACAGAAATATCTATTGTCTTATTTAACAATCATCACAAAAAGTAAAAATTAGTAAGTTTCAACTTCTGTATTGCATTCAGAACTATTTCCTCATATCTAATATATTTTGCTTTCTGTATTTACCGTGTTTGCCCTAAATTCTATATGTAGTGATATGAGAAGATGTGGACATAAGGGCTGTTATACACTGTTAATGTGAAATGGTGACTTATGTTACTTAAGCAAATATTAAGGAGGTTGTAGTGAGGTGGGTGTTGGTCCTTTCTCTGTAATAACAGGTGGGTTAGGGCAGGAGGAAATGGCCCCAAGTTACACCAGGGTAGGTTTAGATTGAATATTAAAAGAAACTTTTTCACTGAAAGAGTTCTCAAACACTGGAACAGGCTGCCCAGGGAAGTGGCTGAATCCCCATCCCTGGAGGTGTTTAAAAGAGGTGTTGCTAAGGGACGTGATGTAGCACAGACTCGGTAGTTAGATAATGATTAGACTCAATGGTCTTAAAGGTCTGTTTCAACCAAAATCATGCTATGACTGCCTTCAGGGATCATATAATTTCTTTTTCCTTTTGAGCTGCAAGAGGAGATCAGCCACGCTGGTGTTCTAATCCACTGCTTGCTTTACTATACTTTGCATTAATTATACTGAACTATACAGAGAGTTCATAAAATATATATTGTATTTTGCTATTCATTTTTCATCTTATTCTAGACACACTCAGATATTTTACTGTGATGAAACCAAACGAATTATTTTGAGTAGCCTTTCAAATATTTGGCATCATTTCCAATGTATTTTCAAATAACTCTGAAATATCTGCAATTCAACTTGCTTCATTTAATGATTGTAGAGTTAGTGAAGATTCTATTACAGTCACCCAAGTTCACTGTCAATTTCTCAACGTATCCAATATTCAAGGATCTCATTTTCTTTACTTGTAGCCCTTCAATGTTTCTGTTGCAAATCTTATTTCTCATTTAGTATAAAATATTTTGATGTCACTTATTGTATCTCTAAAATACTTTTGCCAGAGGCTATTAGGATTTCAGACAAGAAACTCCTTGCTTATAAATGAAACTATTTTCTTAAAAAGACAAATAGACTGAGTTGCATACAGTCATACATTCAGTAAGGTAATAAACTGCAGTCCATTTTTCTTTGTTTCTATAATGACAAATACATCTAGGGGTCGACTCTATGCCTGAAATAAAAAAAAATGCACTTGATTGCTGCTTAAAAATGGTAGCGAACACTTTCCTAGGAAACTGAAAATCCTAAAGGAATAAAAATACATAAGAAAAAAAAAATCAGAGGAACTTGACAATCAAAATAGTTTATAAGCAGTAAATTGGTACAGTATGGAAAACAAATTCAGTGCCTCTGGATATTAATACTATACTTCATATTTATTGAAGTACTTTATTCTTAAGAGATGAAATCAAAGAACTTAAACCAACAGCCAAACTAGTCCATTCATGACAATGGGTAATGTTGTACATTCTGTATTTGCACAGAACAGCTCAAGAATCAAAAGTAGTGTACATACCACACCCATAAATACTGCAACCCATTAAAAAAAAAATTAGTTAAAAGAAGTAGCACATCCAAGAGCATCAAAATAAGAAAACTATAGATGTAGAGTGATGAAAAACGTAGCTTGCTACCTGAAATGCAGACAAGGGTATAGGTCAGCAAACTGCCAGCTGTTGACTGGTCTCCTTCATCTTCATTTTTGCATATTTATTTCTCCCCAAACTACTCTGATCCTTTGATTTCCCCACCTTTAGTTCCTCCCCTAAGCCTCTCCGAATAAGTCTCACACAATCCCAGCATGCTCCTTCCCTGCATCCCCTAGTGCAGGTCCCCCAAGGCAGGGACACCCCCNCTGGGTCTCACCTGTCTGTGAGGCTTATGCTCTCCTGAGACAGCCCTGGGGAGGTGAGGGCAGGAGTTCATATTTCTGTGATCCTCTGCATGTGGGGATGAGCTTTTTATCACATACCCTAATACAGGTCAGCTGGGATCTGAATGTCAAGCTGCATAAAAAAAATATATCATTGCCAACCATCACTCTACTTTTAGCTCACCAATCTCCACGTGGTATGCGATGCTCATACAGAAAGAGCAGCAAGTGACAGAGGTAGTTGTGAAATGCTATTGGAAATCAGCACCAATACACTTTTTGCTTTAACACTGCACTTCGCTAAACAGGGGAAGGGATTCAAACATTATAAATCATTGGAGAGCGGTGTACAGAGCAAAACAGATAGCAAAGGGTCTAGCTATGTTCATGCATACCAAATATCCAGCTGATAAAAAACCAGCCTGCAACTAGTCCAATAATCTTTTCCACCCACTTTCTTTAACCACCTCCAGCTTCCCATCAATGTCTAACATGAAATAATACAAACAAAAGTATGAAATATTTTACCAGGCTACCTTGAGTGCTCCTAGACAAATTAATAACGCAGTCACGAATCTAAATTAAAATGTTTCAGCTGTGATATTTGTTTTCATTAAATACATTTAAGTTCCATTTTCGCCTGTCTCCTCTACAAGATCAAAAACTGCAAACACTTGTGATCAACATTTCCTAACCTCTTTCTGCCTTTATGATTTCAGCATATGGCGTCTAAAAGCTATCAGTACACTGTAGATGTGTAACCAGAAATATGTCTCTAAACCAGGTTGTCAATTCTGTCATGCCAGTGGTCTCTGTTAAGTATATATTAAAGAATACATGGCAGGCTGAAAGAATCCTGGTCTTCTTTCTAAGTATGTTCATTATGTATTTTTCAGTCTGCAGTTTGACTTACAGGTTACAAATGTTTTGCAGGCTTATTTTATTTGCAGCTCCACACACAGAACTCCTTTACAAGCCAAGGAGAATCCAACACACAGAATAACAGTGAAACGGAGGCCTTCTAGATTTGCTCTCCTGCAGACGTCAGAGGATTTTTATATTTAACTTCTGTAAGTATCATCAAGAACAGTTAATTATTAATTTTATATCCACAGTGCTTATTTTCCCTAACATCCCAAGAACCGTGACAAAACATTAAACTTTAAACAATGCAACAGAAAATACAGATAAAAACAGTCACATAAATAATTAAAACAAAATCAGAGATGCGGTAGAAAACCTTTTTCTACAAAGTATTGTTCCCCTCCCAGCTAACAAATAGAAGTTTACTGAGAAAATTTACACTCAGCAGTAAGGATGCATTTCAGATTTGCTCAATGAAGAATGACAGTACATGCACTGCATCTGATTATCACTGAATGACAGTTATAAAACTGACGTTTAATATACCTCCACTATGTCTCAATCTAATGCAAAGATGAAAGGGGAATTTGAAAGGATGCTTTAACCTCCCCCCACCAGCTCACCCACTTTTCTGCCTACACAATCACCTAAAAAAGGGCAATCTTTTTTTTTCGTTTGTTTCTTATTTCAGCACCACACCATCTTCTCCTGATTCCTCTTCCTTTACGCACTGTTATGATAACAGAAAAATACTTGATACAATTTTGGACAATTCTGTTTATTACTTCAGTGATAAACCACAGTAATTTCCCAACATGCTTTTTCTCCCTCCCCCAGTGTTCACCTCTTCCTTTCTTCTACTGACACGACATGCATCCCATTCCCTGTTATGGAATTTCGATTTTTTTATGCCTATGCTATACAGAACTCCAGATGATAACCTATCTTTAAGTGAATACCAAATAATTGTATTTGGTGTAAGGATCACATTAAATGTCTAAGCTTTTATCAGTCAAGTGTCATAACACTTTCAAAGGACTTCAAAGTGGAAGAAGCTAGCTTTAGATTAGGCATTAGGAAGAAAACCTTCACCATGAGGCAGGTGAGACACTGGAAGAAACTGCCCAGCGCTGTGAAGGCTCCAACCTTGGAATAGTTCAAAGCCAGGCTGGATGGAGCCTTAAATAGCCTGACCTAGCAAGTATCCCTCCCTGTATCAGGGAGGTTGAAACTAGGTGATCTTTAAGGCCCTTTCCAACCCAAATCATTTTATGATTATATGATAATGCTGTACTCTTATCACATTCATGAGCTTGTTAGGAGCTACTTATGTATATCAACAAAACAGTGCGTTGAGCAGAATAAACAACGACATCTCTGGTCACGGAACAAAGGTCCTAAATTGCCAGATCTAAGGGGTAATACAAGTGTTCAAATAGCTATTTGAACATATGCCACTCCATTACTTAGGACAGAAGAATCAAGATAGAAATTCTGACCTAGCTGACTATGTAGTACATCTTAATTAGCCTGGCCACACTACGCATACTATGTAAAATGTCATTCTGTCTTTGTAAGGAAGTAACCCACTTGATTTTGGGGATGACTTGGGGATGTCCAATGTAGAAACAGAGAGTTTATGGGTAAAGGTTAAAGGGAAGAAACAGGAAGGTGACTTCATANACATTTTGCTGAGAACGGCAGTTGTCTAAATCCTAGACAAACACAGCTACACACCAAGATCATCTTGACTCATCACGACTGCTACAAAAAAAATCAGTCACTAAGGTATGCAAAATCTCATAGCAGTAGACCAAAACTAAGTCCTTGAATTCTACTTGAAAACTGTTATATAGCAAATATCTACATGAGGAAATCTTGCATATAACAGAATTGCCTTCTTTCTTGTCACCTCTAGCACAATGCAAGGAACATTTAATATGGAGATTAAAAAAATCACAGCTAACTGTGATAATGAAACATAGGATTTCTATCTCCTTGTGAGCAGTACACCTGAAAGAAATATTCCTTTTCTCTTTGTTTGGGAGTAAGTGGGTACTCTTTGTAAGTGGGTAATTTGCAAGTGGGTACTCTTGAGCATTGCTGATACGTGGTTTTCTTGAAGAGAGATACTTTGTGGTAGAACTATCTTAGAACCTGATTTATGAAAACTTAAGTTCAAAAGTAGACAATTAGCATGGCACCTTTCCCCTCCAGCTATTTCCATCACTTTATTTTCTTACTGCACCTTTGTTTGGGTTGCATCATGCCTGACCTTCATACTACAGCTTTATCCTATACTGTGAATGTGTAGCAGTAACATCAGGGCACAGCAGCATTCCAACATTTGTGGAATGATCCCAACCTCAGTCTCATTCAAATTTTAATATCTGTTTCACACTAGTAAAACTGTTCTACTGTGAGCAAACAAGAGGTAAGTGTGAAGTGCCACCTACCTTGTGACCTCCAATAAATGGCATCAATACATGCTGAAAGGCATAGCGAGAAACCACGTTTGGGAAGCTCTTTTGTTTCCAAGGTAAGACAAGACAGTTAGGGCTCACCCTAGGAGACAGCTGAGCAATTCAGGGTGGTTATTTCGATCTAACAGTCATACTTGGGCTTATAAGCAGACAGACCAAGCCAGGGAATGCAGAACAATCTACATTCTGCATTAAGTCAAAATGTTTAAAATAATTATGTGATATTAGCAATATGAGATTTGTATCCTAAGTCAAATACACATTTAAAAATATCACTGTCTGTATGCTTTACACATGCCTACATATGCTGTCTGTGCTTGCAAGCATTGTGTATCACATTACTCACAGTGTTACTTGTCACAGAAGACCCCACTGCATTTTTTTGAAGTAAAGCAATTAGTCTATCTACAATTAGAATGAAGTTACTCAGGGGTGAAACGTAGGAGTTATTTAACAAAATACAGATACCTTACCCAAAAGTACATGACAGAGGATGAATAACAACAAATGCATCTGAAAATGTAGGAGGAATTTGCAATGTAATTATCAAAACTTAGATTTGATCTGCCTTGGCAAAGTGAATAGGGAATTGTGAAGGGGGGAAATGTGAATACCAATAGTAATACATAATTCCATAGAGCTATTTTAGTGCATTTCTTTCTTGGAGGTATTCTGAGGCAAGAGTGCTTGCTTAGAGATACTATAACTAAGGCATCACAGCAGAGTTTGTCTTTGAAACATTCAACAACAGCACGGATGAGCACCGTAACTCTCATGTCTCCAACACATGTTTTCTGCTAGCAATGCAGAGATTCATGTGCCTGACAGGTCAGACATTTAAGTATCTTCCCATTTCTCATTTCAGCACATTTTAAAAATCTTGAGAGCATTTAATCATAGTGATTGACTTAATGGTCCTTGCCAAGCCACTTTCATCCTTGACTAGAACCCAAAATGATCAATAAGCTTGACCATGCCAAAAGAGGAGAAAATGAGAGAAAGAATAAGAGAGGACAAAGAGGGAGAAAAAAAGAGGGCAAGAAGAATACAGGAGAGAAAGGGAGAAGGAAACACAAAGAGAGGAAATTTAAAAGAATGAGAGAGCACAGGAAGGAAAGAGAGAAAGTAGGCAAGGGAAGAAGGAAGGGAAAGGGAAAGGGAAAGGGAAAGGGAAAGGGGAAGGGGAAGGGAAAGGGAAGACCAAGAGAGGATGAGGACACTCTATGTATATAAAGCACATAGCATTACCTACAGTTTGAGCCCAGAATCACTGAAAAGACTGGCCTGCTAGTGCTTAGCAAGAAAACACAACAAAAATGCAACATTACAGTGTTTGAAGGCTGGGCTGAGTTGATACTCTATGAAGAAATTAAAACCAATCCATAGCATTAAAGATATCAAATGTACTTAAACATTTCCCTTAGTAGNACACTCTATGTATATAAAGCACATAGCATTACCTACAGTTTGAGCCCAGAATCACTGAAAAGACTGGCCTGCTAGTGCTTAGCAAGAAAACACAACAAAAATGCAACATTACAGTGTTTGAAGGCTGGGCTGAGTTGATACTCTATGAAGAAATTAAAACCAATCCATAGCATTAAAGATATCAAATGTACTTAAACATTTCCCTTAGTAGCTAAAGTACTGTTTTTAGAATACATCTAAATTACTTGAAAACTTAAGAGTGTTTGAAAATTGGTATGAATTTGTCCTTGGGCATCCCATTTTTAACTGTAAGCACTTCTTCATTCATGTTTAACATCTATCTGATGAGCCAAAATTTCATTTCCAGAAGTAATACAGGTAGCTCACAGTGTAAATCTTACTGGATGTCAAACAGACATGACTTTTAACAGCATTAAAATAAGTTAGGTACTGAAGTACTGAGCAACGCTGTGCCTGAGTTAGAAATAGCAACAATAAGAAGCCTAGGTCTTCAGCCTCTATGCCTTATCCTCTATAACTGATAAAGTATTTACCCCAAGGAGATTTCAGTTCCAGAGCTGCAAAGTATTCTTTGGGGAACAAAAGCAGAACTTTATTACAAGGACACACACACACACACAAACCCAAAACAAACAAACAAACAAACAAACAAACAAAAGCTAATACCAGAAGTTAGGCCATTGGTGTCATTCCAAATGCACAGGGCTATGGGAGACTCTTTAATCGCTCTTGAAAACCAGATTCCAGTTACATGCATATGTATGTGCATAAATACAAGTAAAAGAATACAGTAAATAGAGATACACTGGAATACTTTTAATGAATACAGTAAGTAGGTTCTGAACAGTGATTTTCACCCATCCCACATGACCCCTAAAACAGGGACCAATGAAATTTGGTCCAAAATTGATCTTAATGTGGCACTGTCCCTTAACACTAGTGTAGTGTAGAGGTTATACTACTTCTAAGATCACATTCCTGAACTACTGCAGAGGAAGTAAATAGCCAAACAAGCTTCAGTTACAACAGTCACACTCCAAGTCTTCTAAGTCTGCTAGAGAGGGCTGTAGATAGTACATAAGGCTATGAAATATATACCTTTACTTCTCCACATTAAACAAACCTGTATAGATCCAAAGGGGATGGTTAGTGCCAAGCCAGCACTGCAGCTATTTATTCTCTCCTCATGCTAGATACATCCACAGAGTGTATGTGTCTTACATACACAGAGATGAGTTCAGGCAAAGTCTGCAGGGGCGCACTGCTAAATGCTGTTGGCCTCACCAAAATGGGGCATAGTTTTAAGTAAAGGTAGAAGGCCCATACCACTCAATCCTACACCTACAGAGAAGCAGACTCATGAGCCATAGAACATTCCTCTTTTGCACTGTACTTTAGGAATAGAGGATGAATAGAGGATGAAGCATTACCAGATGTCTTCAGTATCATTTTCTATGATGTTTTGGTACTGTTGCATATATATGTGTATACATACATATATA
>VWZE01004274.1:0-26914 GCA_013396675.1 Eubucco bourcierii
TAATAATTAATAATCTGCTATTAATATCTCATCACATACCTACAGTAAGGAGAGTCAATTCTAGCCAAGTTTTCAGGAGCACAGGTGGGATACTTCAGGACTAGATTAGTTCCAGAGTTAAATATCAAGCTTTTCTCTAGCTGACAGCAAGTGGCATAGGTCCATCTCAGATTGAGGCTTAGCCATATTCTGGAACGTTGTGGTATGAGTATTGATCTAGTATGGTCTTCATGTTGAAGTAAGAAATGTGTGGGAGATGCTTTTGTTTTGATTTAGCAGGCTGTAGACTGCTTCTCCTGCTTTTTCCTCATATCTTTTGGGTAATGCAGGAGATCCAATGATTTGTTGCAGGGAATATACAATCTTGTCCAAAGGACAAGAGAAAATGTCTTCAAGTTGTGCCAGAGGAGGTTTAAATTGGGTATTAAACATTAGGGAAAAATTTCTTTACTGTAAGAGTGGCCTGGCCTTGAAAGAATCTACCCAGAGAGGTGGTAAGTTGTCATCCTTGGAGGTGTTCAAAAAAATGTGTAGACATGGTACTCCAGGACATAGTTTAGTGGCCATGATGGTGTTGGGTTGACAGTTGAACTTGTCAATCTTAGAAGTCTTTTTTCAAAGTTAATGATCCTATGATTCTGTAAGGAGGACAGGTTCCACCAAATGTACCTTTGTAATCTGTCTGAAATTTTACCTTTCTGCCACATAATATGTCCAGGTCCTAGGGAGTTTGTTGTCACCTTTTACTACTTCATCATTACTGTTAAGTGTATTGAGTGCACAAATTTCAGTGTTCTCCTTCCCTCTTCTCCAGTGTCGTTTACTGGACCTCAAATGAAGGAAATATTATACTTGAAGCATTATTGAAGTTGGTATACTTTAACCTCTCTATGAAGATGGATACGGGGTTGATGTGCCATCCCAAATACAGATGTATTCTAGGCTGGCCTTTAGGTGACAGATCCATCCAGTTAATAGTGTGCTGGGATGTTTTGCCTGCTACTAAATTCTTGTCTTGGATTCAGACAACCCAACAATTTTGCATTCTTAAGTGCTTTGAAAAATCTGATCCTAAGTTGCACACCCATTCTTTCTGAAAAGATGTGCGGGTCTCTTCACCCTCCATGATCTTGCCTAACCGTGAGGTGACCTTTTGCTCCAGCAGGCCTAATTAACTTGTTCCATTCCATTCCATTCTCTTCTTTCTGCCACTATGCTTAATCCTCGTGTAGCACTTGATATTTATCTGCCCTGGTGAGTGTTTGTAGCTCCTTCCAGTTGAGCATCATTCACCACTTTCATTAGTAAGCTACTTCTTCAGGCTCATTAATGAAGATGTTAAATGAAAGCAGACCTCACATGGAGTCCTACAGCACCTCAGTCATACACCTGCTTACAACCTTGCTCTTATGTGCCCTTTGTCATTATCCCTTGTTTATGGTTCTTCAGGCAATTGCCAATCCGTGACAGTGCTCCTAACCCAAGACAGATTGAATTAAAGTTGCTAGCAAGAGTTCAAAAAGCACTGTATTACACATTGCATCCCCTGAATTCCTTTCAACCACAAATTTTAAAAACAGTCTAAAAATAGTATCATAGGCCATGAATAGAACATGCCAGACCCTCACAGTGATTTTCCCCTTCGAATTAGTAATTTAATCACTGGGCCAGGTCCTGTTCAATAACTTTATTGATGATCTGGACCAGGGGATAGAGTCCAGCATCAGTAAGTTTGCAGATGACACCAAGTTAGGAGCAGGTATTGATCTTTTGGAGGGTAGGAGGGCTCTGCAGAGGCACTTGGGCAAGCTGGAGGGGTGGGCAGAGGCCAATGGGATGAGATTTAACAAGGCTAAGTGCAGGGTTCTACACTTTGGCCACAACAACCCCAAGCAGTGCTACAGGCTGGGGACATAGTGGCTGGAGAGCAGCCAGGCAGAAATGGACCTGGGGGGACTGGTAGATAGTAGCTGAACATGAGCCAGCAGTGTGCCCAGGTGGCCAGGAGAGCCAATGGCATCCTGGCCTGGATCAGGATCAGTGTGGCCAGCAGGAAAAGGGAGATTATTCTGCCCCTGTACTCAGCACTGGTCAGGCCACACCTTGAGTCCTGTGTCCAGTTCTGGGCCCCTCAATTCAAGAGAGATGTTGAGGTACTGGAATGTGGCCNTTAGCCTGGAAAAAAGGAGGCTCAGGACAGACCTCATTGCTGTCTACAACTACCTGAAAGGAGGTTGTAGCCAGGTGGGGGTTGGTCTCTTCTCCCAGGCAATCAGCAACAGAACGAGGGGACACAGTCTCAAGTTGTGCCAGGGGAGGTCTGGGCTGGATGTTAGGAGGAAGTTCTTGCCAGAGAGAGTGATTGGCATTGGAATGGGCTGCCTAGGGTGGTGGTGGAGTCTCCGTCCCTGGAGGTGTTCAAGAAAAGACTGGATGAGGGACTTAGTGCCCTGGTCTAGTTGACTGGCTAGGGCTGGGTGCTAGGTTGGACTGGATGAGCTTGAAGGTCTCTTCTAACCTGGTCGATTCTATGTTTTTATGCTAAACAGAAAGTTAAATTTGTGCTTAGCACTTATCCTTGCTCCAAATGTGGATTCAAAGCTCAGTACTACAGTACAAGGTGAGAATTTCACCCAAAAGACTCCAGTGTTGATCAGGGAGAAATCACATGATTTGGTGCTAATCTTTCCCTGGTGAGCAATTAACTAATCATTACTATTTATTTATTTCCTCTGTTTCCTGCAATCTGCTGTTTTTTCAAGGGCATGTCTTTGAATCATAGAATGGTAAGGTTGGAAGGGACCTCAAGGATCATCTAGTTCCAACCCCCTGCCACAGGCAGGGACACCTCCCACTAGTACAGCTCACTCAAGGCCTCATCCAACCTGGCCTTGAACACATCCAAGGAGGGAGCAGCCACAACCTCCCTGGGCAACCTGTGCCAGTGCCTCACCACCCTCACTGGAAAGAACTTCCTCCTAACATCCAGTCTAAATCTCCCCTCTGCCAGTTTAAACCCATTGCCCCTTGTCCTGTCATTGCAAGACCTTGTCAATAGTCCCTCCCCAGCCTTCCTGTAGGCCCCCTTCAGATACTGGAAGGCTACTATCAGGTCTCCCTGGAAGCCTTCTCTTCTCCAGGCTGCAGAGCCCCAACTCTCTCAGCTTGTTATCACAGCAGAGCTGCTGCAGCCCTCTGATAATCCTCGTGGCCTCCTCTGGACCCACTCCAACACTTCCATGTCCTTCCTGTGCTGGGGGCTCCAGAACTGCACACAGTACTCCAGGTAGGATCTGAGGAGAGCAACTAAAGTGGCAGAATCCCCTCCCTTGCCCTGCTGGCCACACTGCTCTTGATGCAGCCCAGCACTCAGTTGCTGTCTGGGCTGCATGTGCACACTGCAGGCTCATGTTGAGCTTTTCATCAACCCAGAATGAGTCCTAAGAGGTCAATATATGAGAAGAGTAAGCCTGAGGGGAGAGAAGAGTAGGCCTAAGAGAAGAGGAGAGCTGGTCAACATTGCTATGACCATTTCCAAGACGATGCAAGCCAAGATGGAAGTGGTCAGGAGTGGATTGCTGTGAACAGTTGTTCAGAATAAAACTGTGAAAGTAGCGCTCAGAAAACGCAAGAATGCTTTCTGCTGGAAGAGCAGTTCTGTCGGCGTCAAAGCTTTTCGCAGCAGCGTGGTGATGCAACAAATTTTTCTGACAGACGAGTGTCACAACAAATAATTTTAACTTTCCAGTTCCATTTCCCTAATGTCAAAATGTTTAACTGCCATGAGGCAAAAAGGTTTCCTTTTGACTGTGCCGCTCCGTCTAATTTTGTTTAGATTGGCACGTTAATTTTGATACCATATATTTATACCTGATGTTGCAAATTGTTACAAAGCAGTGGGGAAAGAACCACCCTTTCCATGCTTTTGCAATGCAGACTTCCAACACTTGCAGAATGAAGTTTTCATCAGCAACAATAACGTTCTGTCACTAGGGCAAATGTCCTGCCCTACAGTGGCAAGAGGCAGCCTTAGAATGTTTCCACCAGTGCTGCTTTCCTCTGAGCTCCGCGCTCTCTTGGTGTGCTGTGTGCCTTGTCACATGTAATTAGCAGCTGTTGAGTGAACTGATCAGTTAATTTCCATCTCACACTCAGAATCGTTTAATCCATTAGCTGATGATTTGCAGAGATTTTTCTCATGGATGTCTTCTCACCTCTGTTTTGCCGATAGTTAAATTGATTGGGTCACCCTTTCTTGCTGCTTGTCTGAGCCCTGTTTCTTTGTTTGCCTCCTTCCAAACCATGAGGCATTCTAGCAAGCCATTGGCATCTCAGTCATTTAAATGTCATCATGAATGTCACCTCTTTTCATTTATTTTTAGTTGTCACACATACTATTGAACGGTCTTTCCAAATACAAGTCGTTCGTCCTATATGTGGCTTCTAGCATGATCCCATCAGTGCTTTGCAATACTTCTATCTGTACCTTGACTAGACACAGATAAAGGCAAGCCACCCTTGAGGTGTCCTGGGCTCCTCAGCAGTTCTAGGGGAGCAGGCTAGTTGTAGAATCATAGAATGGTTTGGATTGGAAAGGACTTTGAAGATCATCTAGTTCCAACCACCATGCCATGGGCAGAAACACCTTCCACCAAACTGTGTTGCTCAATGCCTTGTCGAACCTGGCCTTGAACACTTACAGGGAGAAAGCATCCATAACATCCCTGAGCAACCACTTCCAGTGTCTCACCACCCTCCCTGGAAAGAATTTCTTCCTAATAATCCAGTCTGAATCTACCTTCTTCCAGCTTAAAGGCACTATCCCTCTTTCTGTAACTACAAGTCCTTGTAAAAAGTCTGGGTTAGTTTTAAATGGCTTTCTGAGGAAGGGAATTTTTCTGGGTAATACTGTTTCCCCTGCAAGGCATCACATCTACAAACTAATTAGGTTTTGTAAAAAACAGGCCTAGAATACGGAACTGGTCTTTGTAAAAGCTTAACCCTGGTCAAACAGCAGAGTGGCAAGTCCGAAATTCTGGGCTGCTGTATTTGTATTGTGACAATAACTAAGAGGTTGGGATGAGACCCAAGATACCAATGTGTGCACAGACACATACAGAGCTGGGTCAGCTTCTCAGGAAGCCCTAAAGAATGATGAGGTCACCACTTAGCCTCTTTTTCTCCAAACTAGACAAACCCAAAATCCTTACCTGCTCTTCACAGGACATTCTTTCCTGCCTTTTTGCCAGCTTTTTTGCCAGCATGTGGGCATATTCAAGGACCATCCTTCTTAAATTGTGGTCCCCAAAATGGCATAGAGTATTCAAGATCAGGCCTCACCAACACTGAATACAGTGGGACAATTGCTTCTTTTGAATGTGTGCCTATGCTGTGTTTGCTTCAGCCCAGGATGCTGTTCACAATGGTGTCATGGGAAAGATGTGGTACTTCCCTTGGGGTGGCATTGTGGCTCCATATGGATGTACAGGCATCTCAGGGCTGTGCTGCAGGCTGCTTGCAGGCTCAGTTGGACTCTGGGATGATTGCCTTCTCACTTTTGTTTCCCTCATTGTGAGTCATCTTCCCCCTTTACTCTGTGAACGCCAGGAAGTCTCTGGACTCCAGGAAAACCAAGCCTCTTGTAAGGACAGTTACATTGATTATACAGTACATGTGCCTGGCTTGGTTGTGGGGATTCACGAGGCAGGAATTAGAAACTATGCAGTTATTTTATTTCCCAGTAAGCCCCGCCCACAACTCTCTATAAAATTAGTTAGATGGGGTTCAGAAATTCAGTCAGGAAGATCTTTCACAAGGATGCTTTCAGGGAATTTAGTAATTCAGAAAAATCAGAAAAGCTTGGAAAAAGTTTGTTATAAAAATTAGCTTTGCCACACTTACGAACAAAGGCAGCCTGGAGGCCTAGGGAACGTCTGCACTACTCACGGTGGTGGAGAAGGAATTCAGAGACAGTCCCTTGGCTCCTTGTCAGCAGTCTGTGCGGCAGTGCCTTGAAGTGCAGCTCGTGGGGCATCACAGGGTAAAGCTCAGGCTGCTCGCAGGGTACCCATGATTACGGCAGAGGCAGGTCCCTTCAACAGGCAGGCAATATCCGATGGTCAAGAGTGGGGACTGTGTGCTTTCGCATCACCGTTCTTGCAGATGCCCCTCAAAGTCCGACTCAAGGACCGACTCCAAGTCTAAGTCACGGTCTCAGTCCAAGTCCCACGCTGGCAGTCCCTGACTAGCAGTCTGAGGCTTGCAGTCCGACCTTAAAGCCCTCCTCAAAGTCCCACTCAAAGCCCCGTCGAAGTCCGACTAGATAATGTGTCCTGTTGCCATACATATATATGTTGGAGCAATTTGCTCTTCCTCATTCAAGCGTGCGAGGGTGGGGTAAGGTACTTGACACCTACTCCTTTCACATTCCAAACCCCTGGAACCGGGGTGGGGGCAGCAGAACAGTTTCCCCAGTCAAACCTCCGGTGGGGCAGGGCCTTGGGTGTGCCCCAACACCATACCTTTCCTGGGAAAGTGCATGTACCTTTCCTGGGAAAGTGCAAGGTGCCCTCAGAATAAGAAACATTGGAAGCCACCAGTTTAGATCATTTAAACTAAGTTACACAAACCCAAAGATCACAATTCCTGGAAAAGAAATGTCCACTTTACTTGAATGAGGGACATACCAGTGATTTCCCAGTAGGCCAAACACGGCTTCCACTGTGCAAACAAAGAAGCAGATTAAAGCTGCCCTCAACTTTAATACAGTGCCACAGCCCGAGGGCACTACAGCTGATCTGATTTGGGGGCCAGTCAGATCAGATTGGAGCTCAGCTCCCTGTTCTCATTTGATATCAAATTGAAGGCAGCCAACAGAGCTACACCACACAGCTCAGGGGACTCCAGTCGGGACAGCTTCGTCTTGCCTGTTTGGCAGCTTTCAAAGCACCAGCCAGACTCTTGAAGGGGCTGGGAGTTTCAGGAGCCAATGGCAGTATATGTGTATGTACATATATGAGTATATATACATGTATACACATTTGCCACATGCTGTCAAATGCTGTGTTCAGTTTTGGGCCCCTCAGTACTAGAAGGACACTGAGTTGCTGGAGCAGAACCGGAGCAGGGCAACAAAGCTGGTGAAGGGTCTAGAGAACAGGTCTTGTGGAATTGTTTAATTTGGAGAAAGGGAGGCTGAGGGGAGACCTTCTCACTCTCTACGAAAGGGGGCTGGAGTGAGGTGGGGGATAGGTCTTTTCTCCCTAGTATCAAGTAAAAGAATGAGAGGAAATGGCCTGAAATTGTACCAGGGGAGGTTTAAAGTGGATATTATGAAAAATTTCTTTACTGCAGGAGCGGTCAGGCATTGGAACAAGCAGCTCAGGGAGGTGCTGGAGTCACCACACTTGGAGGTGTTCAAGAAACATGTGGACATGGCACGCTGGGACATGGTTTAATGGTTGTCTTAAGTTGACAGTTGCACTCAGTAATCTTAGAGGTGTTTTCCACCAAAACAGTTCTACAGTTCTGCATATGTATTGCTACCTCCCTGGAGGTGTTCAAGGCCAGATTGGATGAGGCCTTGAGTGAGCTGTACTAGTGGGAGGTGTCCCTGCCTATGGCAGGGGGTTGGAACTAGATGATCCTTGAGGTCCCTTCCAACCTTACCATCCTATGATTCTATGATATATTTTATATGTGTATAAGCACAGATAGATACCCACTTAGGATAGTTTTCTTCCAGATGTCTTATTTCTCTGCATGAATGCTATGCACGTGCACACACATTTCTACCTGTACTCTTCACATACCCTTGTGTGCTGGTTTGAGGCTAATTGGAATATTTAAATGAGAGAAATTAGGTCATTGGTTGTGAAAAGAAAATAATGATATCTATATCATTCATTGGTTTGCTGAAAGAATGAAAAACCAAAATGTAAATAATTTGTCACACTCTGTTCTGGGACACAGCTTCCTTTTTGCTTCTCCTTCATTCTGCTGTAACACCTCTCCACTAATCTTGGCTGACAGATAACAGTGTAAGCTTTGCTGGTTGATTTGTTTGTCTGTCTGAGAAGGAAGAGGGAGAAAGAGAGGGTAGCTTTGAGCCCCTTCTGGGCAGTTTCTTTGTCTGGGAGGGAATTTGGATTCCTGTATTATTTCTAATTTGTGTATAGTTGTAAATACTTGTAATTATTTAGTGTGTATATATGCTTGTAAATTTTGCTTTGCTGTAGGTATAGCTTCAACTCACTGCCAAGCCGCCTGGGCTGGTCTGGTAAATTTCAGTAGTGGGGAGGAAAGTTCCTAACCCACCACACCTTGACAGTTTTAAGTGTTTCGCTGAAACAGAAGTAGCTTCTCCACTTGTGTGGCTGCAGGGATTGTGTTCTATGGGAATGCCTCTTGCACTTTTACCTGAGCAAGGAATTTTCCTTCTCCCTTCCTTCCCTCCCTCCCTTCTGTCCAAGTCTGAGCTGATCAGTGGAGCAACAGCAGCAGAGGCCATGGGAGGAATGAATCTGGGAATACGCAGTGTCCTTCTTTCCCTTGGTGCAGTGCCTAGCAGTTGGTTGAGATCAAATTGTTGCAAGGAAGAGTCAGTGGACGTGTCTCATCACAGAAATGTAAGCATCTTTGAGTCTACAAATGAGGTCACAAGGGGTCTCAGGTTGCTTTGGAAGTCAACCTCTACAACTCCTAGGGTCCATGGCTGATAGGGGAGAGCTTTTGACAGGAGCTGATCATCTTCCATGAGCACAGAAGTTAAACAAGCTTTTAATGTGGGGGATGGAGGGAAAGAAAGAAAAGGAGTGAAGAGGTAGATAAATAAATTCATTTCTCAAGCAGGCAGAGCAGCTAGTGTTCAGTCTGGGGCGTTTGAATAGTAGGGGGAGAAAAAGCATGTACTTACCCCTCATCTAGGTGGCCTTGGGCTCTGCATTCTGCTACCCAGGGAGCAAGTGAGGAAGTTGTACTGTTAGTATTCAAATTCTTCATTCGCATCCAACAGACTTCGCTGGAGTTCTGGGAGATGGCAGGAGCCTGTGAGTGCCTCTTGTGAGAAGTGTGCAGGATGCTTTACCAAGTTACTGACAATCTCCTTAGCTCTGCAGGAGGCGTCTTAGCACAGTGCTTCCTTGGTACAGAAAGCCAAAGCTCTGCACCTCAATGCTGTGCTTCTGACTTCAAAGTCAGCAGAGGGTTTTGTCTCCTTCCCAGCTTTCTATCACAGCACCCCTCTGTGCCGCAGATGGGGTTTCCTTCTCTGTTTTCCTTCACATTCCCTCATCCTTTTGGTGCTGACTGTGCTCAGTGCCCTTTGCCTCCTCTCACACCAGGGTTATTTAGCTTCTTGTTCTCAGCATCTTCCCTCACTCATCAAGGGATGGCCTGAGGCACACAGCATGACACAAAAGGCAAGTGTCTGCACTGTTCCCCTTGGCCCCCGGTGAGCCTCTCCCCTGCATTCCTCCTTCTCAAACCAGATCTTTGCCTCTGTCAACCTCTTTACATTCTGCAGTGCTACTGGGTGGACAGCTTGAATCCAAAACGAGCTTTCCTCCCAGCGTGATGGGGAAGCACATCTCCTTCCCCGTTGTCACTACTTCTTTCCTGAGGTAACTAATAAATTGCTCTAAGCCTTTAAATGGGCTGTTATTTCTTCCTTCCATCAGCGCTCTCTCACTCTTGACTTGCAGTGCAGCTTCAGCTTCAATGAATTTATTGGCATGATGAGGTACACAGGTGATGCCAAAGTTGACAACTTAATTTATCAAGTGCTACTGTCTCTCTCATCAACACTCTTCTGTCTCTCCTTTCCTTTCCCCCCCCTCCTCAGCTCTTCTGTCTGTCTGTCTTATTTTTCTGTCTGTCTCTCTCTCCTCCCTCTAATGGTCTCCCCAGGTAATAGTTAGCTATCTCACACTTAAGATAGTCTGTCTCTCTTGGCAAACAGAGTCATCAATCAGAGGGCTCACCAGAGAGAGTAAGAAATGGGTCTTTACAACATGTTGGATTTTTTCCTTGCCTTTGCAGCATGCATGGTAGCGGTGGATGAGGGCAGAAGTCTTCAAACTAACTTACAGAAACCACATTTGCTTTAAGGTTCATTTGGGAAGAGTGAGCTTTTGTGTCACAGGAACAGAGGAGAAGAGAAAAGCCCGTCAAACCCAAATGTGTATAGCCAGGTAGAAATATCTTTTAAGAAGAAATCCAGCATCTTGACAAAGTCCCCTCAGAGGATAGAGTCTCTGTTAAACAGAGTAGCAAATGATCTCTCCTTTTTGCCCCCCCCCCTTGCCCAATCCCATAATCCTTTCTTGGCATGGCAGTTGCCAAAGAATATGAAGAAGGAGACAGATCCCTCAGGTATCTGTCAGCACTAGATAAAATCTGCCCAGGACAGTGCGTGTGTGACACTGAATCCTCCATACATCACACGTATGCCCAGGATATAGTGTCACACTGTATTTGCACTGCATCCCTTGTGCCTATTTGTCATGAGTGCCTGTACCCGATCCAGTGGCAGGTTGATCCATAGTGTGATGCCATCTTGGTTATATCTCTGCCTTTGCTCAGGCTTTGGCAGAGTTTTCATCATTGCATTCTGATGCAAAGCTTTTTTTTTTTTTTATCACACTTTGTAGTTCCAGGAAATCATTTTTTCAGGCTTCAGTCTATCATGAGCATCAGAATGGAAAGTGTATGAGTGGATCCCTATCATTCATCAGTTTCCCTAACTATATTGATTACACTTCTATTCCTTTTTGGTTTGCACAATATTATATGGGTCCTGCTTTTTCTCTTGGGTTTATGAACAGTAGTGTTGATTGTCTCCTCCTTTGCATTCCCTTTCAAGTAAAAGAGTATTTTGTCTTTACTTTACACCAGCAGTAAAGAATCAGGCCTGTTTTGTCTGCCTGTGGATAGATCTGCTTTTGGATTTGCCCTTTTTGCTGTGCCAAGGAACTTTCCATCATAACGCCTCATAAGGACCTCTTTTTTCACAGTTTGAGGCTTTGCAGATGTTCATCCCCTGCTGCTCCTACTCACCTGTTAGAGCTGTAGGCAGTCAGGCATCACACCTCTTGTCACACCAGTTGGGTACCAGTCACTGGAGATACCATACATCTTGCACATAGTAGTCCCTAAAGAGTGAGAAGGGGAACTGAACCTTAGAAAGGTGAAGTGACACACTTTGGCCACAACAACCCCAAGCAGTGCTACAGGCTGGGGACAGAGTGGCTGGAGAACAGCCAGGCAGAAACGAACTTGGGGGGACTGGTAGATAGTAGCTGAACATGAGCCAACAGTGTGCCCAGGTGGCCAGGAGAGCCAATGGCATCCTGGCCTGGATCAGGAACAGTGTGGCCAGCAGGACAAGGGAGGTTATTCTGCCCCTGTACTCAGCACTGGTCAGGCCACACCTTGAGTCCTGTGTCCAGTTCTGGGCCCCTCAATTCAAGAGAGATGTTGAGGTACTGGAACATGTCCAGAGAAGGGCAATGAAGCTGGTGAGGGGCCTGGAGCACAGCCCTGTGAGGACAGGCTGAGGGAGCTGGGGGTGTTTAGCTTGGCAAAAAGGAGGCTCAGGGGTGACCTCATTGCTTTGTTCAATTACCTGAAAAGGAGGTTGTAGCCAGGTGGGGGTTGGTCATTTCTCCCAGGCAAGCAGCAACAGAACAAGGGGACACGGTCTCAAGTTGTGCCAGGGGAGGTCTAGGCTGGATGTTAGGAGGAAGTTCTTGCCAGAGAGAGTGATTGGCATTGGAATGGGCTGCCCAGGGAGGTGGTGGAGTCTCCGTCCCTGGAGGTGTTCAAGAAGTGACTGGATGGGGCACTTAGTGCCATGGTCTAGTTGATTGGCTTAGGCTGGGTGCTAGGTTGGACTGGATGAGCTTGGAGGTCTCTTCCAACCTGTTTGATTCTGTGACTCTATGACAAATGTGTAGCAGAGCAGTCACTAAACCTGGAGTAACCAGATCTACCAAGTCCTTCACAAAGTCACTCCTGTTTTCTGGTACTATTGCTTAAGCTGCTAACTGTGTTATTACAGATGCTCAAATGTGGATGTGCTGTTATGGCAGAGAAGTATGGTTCATGTTTTTCATTTGGTTTAGTTTTTGATCCCCTACTGTGGTAGAAGTATTTGCAGGTGTTCATTAGTGTTCTTTGTTAACCACAGCAAAGGTGAATATTGCCTCGTTTTTGCTCTCCAGCCAGTAGTACTGGATCTGGGATGGGGGGTATTTGCTTGCAGAATCTTAGATGTAAACTGTGAAACTGTTGTCATACTCAGCATAAAGGTGCTGGTGAGCTTTTCCAGATGTAAACCTTATCCTCATGAATGAACAATGTTGACCTATCCCTTCCAAGTTTGATATTTGCTGTTCAAAACCTTCAAATTGTGCTGCTTCTGTCTTGTAAGCATCCACCTTTATAGATAACACTGGACATCTGGCAGACAGTCTCCTCTTAGCCTCTCAAAACAATTTGGGAGGCTAATCCTGCTCAGCTTCAGTGGAAATTGAGTTCTTGAGACTCTTGTCCCCTATGTTTTGCTGCAATCCTAGCATGTAATGTGCTGCAAGCACAATGGGAGACAAGCAAAGTATCTGTCCATTTTGAAGAGGACAGACTTGACCTCCACTGGGGGAGTAAAGGCAGCCAGTGGGTTTATGTGTTTTGCTAAAGCTTAAGGTTACAAGGAACAAGCGTCATGCCTGGCAAGCTGAGAGAGATTTTCCTTTAATTGAAATGGCACCACTAATGTGTTTACAGAGCAAAGCTCTTGGAATCCATCCCTCCCTTCCCTTGTGGTTGTCTTCCTATTTACAGCACATCTTTACCACACAGAAAAGCTTGGAAGAGGAAACTGTGGGAATCTTCCAAGAAGTCAAGGCGCTTCTGCACGCAGCTGAACCAAACCAGACCACTCTTGTCTGGCAGGGAGCTCTCCTCCACAAGAAACCTTAGTTTTTGGTTGATTTGTGGGGAGGAGATCACCACAATCACATCTCAACTCTAGACAGCTGCTTACTTTGTTTGAAGAAGCCTTTACTTCAGAAGTACTACATTTGTTTTTTCCCTGTTTTTTGCTGGATCAGGCTTGTGTAGATGAGCATTTCTGACAGAAGGGATTCTTTGCCATGAACTCTTTGGCTTTCCCTTCTCAGATGGCTGATGTTAACACCTTGGCCTTTAGAAAATATGCCACTGCAGCTATCACCAAGCTCAACAATAGCTAACAACTGAAGGTCTCTCAGCTGGCATTTCGTAACTGCATGTGCTGAGGAAGGCCACCATCTGTGGATCCAGCCATAGTGACAATGCAGGAGTGTGCTGAGCTAAAAAAATGTGGACTGGCACTTTCAGTCTTTTTCATGCACAATATTTGTGAGTTTTTTGGGGGGGGGGGTTGGGAGGTTGTGGGTTTGGTTTTGGTTTGGGTTTTTTTGAGATGGAGATGTGTTTCAGGTTCACTCTTGCTTGAAATGTTTTTGTTGGGGCTTTCATCATCTGAAGAGGCAGCTGCTAAGACATTAGTCTTCTGATTGCTGACCTGACTACTTGGTGAAGCAGCTCTGGTAGCTTGTGTTACAGATTGTTCATCACTTGCTGAGCTCAACAAAGTGAATTTTCTGGGGAAACAGCAGTGTTTTCCTGTTGGAGGGGAGAGTTGTAGAGCAAGGACAGAACACAGTACTTTACACACTTCTCCACTCTTAACACAAGAGTGAATTTTATCCAAAGCATGTAAAGGTCTGAATATGGGGTTATTAGTTTTGTTCTTTATACCTTTTGAGTGGAAGAAAAACCAGCAATGCTGAGCTCTCTGCTCTCCTAGAAACCTCAAAGCAGTCTTGAAAAATGGTTAGAGCAAACTACTCTCCTGCTCCATTTTTCATGTGAGGAAGGAAGGCCTGCTAATAAAAGACATTTTGCATGTGCCACATGCCACATGCATTTGATTTGAGTGAAAATGTTCTCACTGAGAAGCTGGCTGTCTCAGTTGAAAGTGAGCCAGATCCTTGGCTATGTGACATGCACAAGATACTTAGAGCATTGGTTTTGCCACTCGGTGACTTATCACAGAGGCTGTGGCATAAACTATGGGCAGCTAAAAGAATCTGAGAACATGGTTTGGAGAGAGCTGCCTTTCCTTTCCAGCCTGTGTGTATATATGTTCATGAATACTGTTCAGTTAGTTGCACCTTCTGTCCCTAATGAGCTGAACATAAGCAACAGCATAAGATCTGAAAGCAAACAAACAAAATACCCTGGCTATGTTTCTCCTGCATGATGGACAATGTCATCTTCATCCAAGGAGGGGCTACAATTAACTTCCCTTCCTACTTGCCCAATGAAGAAATTCTGAGTCATCTTCCTAGCACACAGAAACCCTCTCTGAACCTCTTCCCCTGCCATGACACCATTCCTGGAGGTATTTAAAAGATGTGTGGATGAGGTCCCCGTCCACCATTTAGTGACAGTGTCTCAGGAGTAGTGGTGGGATTATGAGTTCTAGCTGAGTAGTTGGACTTAATAATCTCAAAGACCTCTTCCAACATCAACAGTTGTATGATTCTATGACACAATCTTTTCTCTGTGCTTTCTTTTCACACCTGACCTATGCTCCCTAGTCTCCCTAGGCAGTAGCCAGGGACTGATGGGACTCAGTTGACTCCTGCACCTGGGTAGGCACAATCCCAAGCTCAAATCCAGGCTGGATGGTGAATGACTGGAGAGCAGCCCTGAGGAAAGGGACCTTTGAGTCTGGGTTGATGAAAAGCTCAACATGAGCCTGCAGTGTGCACATGCAGCCCAGACAGCAACCGAGTGCTGGGCTGCATCAAGAGCAGTGTGGCCAGCAGGGCAAGGGAGGGGATTCTGCCCCTTTCCTCTGCTCTTGTCAGACCCCACCTGGAGTACTGTGTGCAGTTCTGGAGCCCTTAGCACAGGAAGGACATGGAAGTGTTGGAGCAGGTCCAGAGGAGGCCACGAAGATGATCAGAGGGCTGCAGCAGCTCTGCTGTGAGGACAGGCTGAGAGAGTTGGGGCTCTGCAGCCTGGAGAAGAGAAGGCTTCGAGGGGACCTGATAGTAGCCTTCCAGTATCTGAAGGGGGCCTACAGGAAGGCTGGGGAAGGATTATTTACAAGGTCCTGCAATGACAGGACAAGGGGCAATGGGCTTAAACTGGCAGAGGGGAGATTTAGACTGGATGTTAGGAGGAAGTTCTTTACAGTGAGGGTGGTGAGACACTGGCACAGGTTGCCCAGGGAGGTTGTGGCTGCTCCCTCCCTGGAGGTGTTCAAGACCATGTTGGACAAGGCCTGTAGTAGTGGGAGGTGTCCCTGCCTATGTCAGGGGGTTGGAACTAGATGATCCTTGAGGTCCCT
Source organism: Eubucco bourcierii (assembly GCA_013396675.1). NCBI lineage: Eukaryota > Metazoa > Chordata > Aves > Piciformes > Ramphastidae > Eubucco > Eubucco bourcierii. The sequence continues at coordinate 15,404 of VWZE01004274.1, forward strand.
TCCAACCTTACCATTCTATGTCTTACTGTCATTTGACTAATGCATTGTCCCTGTTCTGGCTGAAGCACTTTCTAGAAACCATCACCCATTTGTGCTATGTAAGAATGTGTCCAAAGGCCATTAAAACCAAGGGAGGAGCAAACTGGGTCTGAATCAAGTCCTAGAAAGGCTGCATGTTAGGACTGAGCTGCATACCATGTGCATCCAACATGCTTTTCTCCAAGGATTTTTCTTCTGGGATGGCTCAGTATTTCTCCAGAAGAAAAGTTTTTTTGGCTTCAGTCCCATAACTAAATATTTGGCCAGATTAAAAAAAAAATCTGAGGGAGATTAAAAAAAAAATCTTGGTCTTGAAGCAAGACCAAAAGCTGTATCCCTATGTAATACTTAAAGTGTTTGAGATTAGGTGGTATTCCAAGGGTTAATCCCTGGGGATTAGAGTAGCAAGCACTTCTGTTGTTGTTTACACATGTCCTGTGAAGAAGTCTGTGTTTTCACAGCAGGCCTCTCTGGGAGGGTTAGCCATAAAGCCTTTGCAGATAGTTTTACAAACGGAAAGAACCAGAGCACCAGGAATGGCAAATGTGCAGAGCTGTCTTTTAAAGAGATGAACTGCAGATAAGTGGATCACTGCAGTCCTGGCATGAATTTGATATGTTAATAGAAAAGAAAAAGAAGTTTTGTAGCAAAGAACCAATGCTTCCAATCCAGAGGTCTAAATCTGGTGATAAGAGGATATCAGGCGTATGCCTGACTTGTGCTTTGTGCTTTCATTTAAATGCTAAGCACGAAACACAGAACCTGCTCTCCTGGGCTGCACAAAGTGGATTCATGACCTTGTGCTCAGTGGGAAGACTCTAAAAGGCCAGGTGTGGGTGGAATGCTTTCAGCATCTGACCAAGGCTTGGGCTCAGTCTTGGAGCTGAAACTGCTTTAGGGTAAAAGTTTGGTGTCTGAATTTAAAACTGAGGTGCTAGGCTAGGAGAGCAGGAGTGAGGCTCCTTTTATCCTTGTTCCACAACGTCACCGTAATGCACTGACAAACAAGGCTGGCTTGAGATTATTATGTTCTCTCCATTTATCTCTAACTCAGGAAGTGAAATAATTTCTTTCTTGACAATTCAATGGAGACAAGTTCTTAAAAAAATTAAAATCAGTAAGAATGAGTCTAAGCAATAGAACCCAGTTCTGTGCTGGCTTTTCCAGCAGTTCATAGGTGGGATAATTCAACAGATTTAAACTCCATGCTGATCTCTACTAAGAAACAATGTACTGGAAGTGTTTCCCGTGCAGTTCTGTGCAGAAAAATAGTCTGGACACTTAACTGTAGACTGAATGAGACAGAGCCTTCCTTTGGATAAAATGGTTTGGCTTGTCATCTCTCACTGTCAAATGCAGTGAGCTCTGACATGCTCAGCCATGGCCTTGCACATGGCTTTGATTTACAGCATCCTGTCTGCTTCTCTGCTCCCAGTCAGTGCAATGCATGCAGTCCTCATGTGGATTAATATAATTTCCTGTGTGATAGCTCAGTGGGTAAGGCTCAGCTACTCAATGGGGGAAGCTTACCAAGATACAAGGCTCAAGCTAGCAGCCTGTGTCCCCTTCAGCGCCTCCTCTCTTGGCATCAGCAATGATGCTTCGGTGGAAATCTGCCATGCTAGAGCAGAGCAGTGTAGGGTTGGGAACTGCAGATCTCTTAAGTGGTTCCCATGCTCTGTCTGGGATAGATCCATCCCTAAAGCTGACCAGGCATGGATGTGGCAAGGCACTCCCTTTGAGACAATGGAAAGTAGCAATTTTTACACCTTCTAACAACACTATACTGTGTATTGAGAGATTTTTGGTCCTCAGGGGATTAAACTCCAAAAGCAAGTCTTCAATGTTCACCTCTACTTCACCAGAAGCTTTAATGCCAAGAAATACACTGGCAAACTGAAGCAAGCCTAGCAGAGGCAAAGGCCAAAAGGATATTTTGGAGTCCACTCTCTTTAATGAAGTTCAACTTCACTCTCTGCCTTCCTGCCCTGGTGACAGCTTTGTCTCCCTCTGGTTGAGGCTGTGGCATGAATCAGACCGTAAAAAACACATCTTGGGTCTCATGGCACGTTTTGTCTGCAAAGTGCTTCAGAAGCATTAGCATGCAGCATCCCAAAGGGTGTCTGGATTTTACTTTCCAGCCCTCGGCTTGCTCCCTTTGCGCACCTAAGCAGCAACAAGCTGTTTCTCCTTATGGTTGTAAAGAGCTGTGATTAGCCTGCTGCACACATAAGAGGGAAATTAAACCATTTAGTTGTGTTTAGCAGCTCTGTCGCTTCTTTAAGCCCTTCTCTCCCTACTAAACACTTTAACTAAACAATGACTAATGAGGCCAATTTGCTGCCAATTAATTGCCCCGGGAAAGGAACCCTAATGGTGGTGAGCGAGGTGGCAGCTCTAAAGCATTCAGGGGCCATATGATGGTCAGCATCGCCCCTAACTCTGCCTTGGGCTTATTAGCTTCTTTGTGTTTGTTGCAAAGTGCTGCTAATTGGGAGCTAGGGACAAGGAAATGAGAACTCTTGAGGCTAATTGATAGGCACCTGTGGAGGGTTTTAGTGGCTCGAAAGTTCCTTTGACTTTGGAGAGAAGTCCTGGTGTTTTCTTTTTGCCCTGAAAGCCAGGGGCTTCTGTGAATTAGTGGGCGGGAGTCCTAATTTTCTCCAACAGATGGGGGTCCTACTTGCCCACAGAGAGGAAGGTAAATAGGCTGGAGAAGCAGCTAATGAGGATATATGGAAGGGGTTATGGTGCCTTTCTCCATTTGTATCCAAGGTGCCCTTCTTGGGACAAGCAGTTAGAGCACTTAAATGGAGCTTATGAGCTTGCTTAGGAATTTTCCATACTGTTTCCTTTTGTGCCTTGGAAGGATTAAATACCTGTGGTTGTATCTTAGGTCTGTAGGGTGGGAATAAGAGCTCTGGAGGTTTTTTAATGTCGTTGGCGGCTTATCGACAAAATACCTGACTGTTAAGCAGTCTTGTAATTTCAGATGGGAAAGTAGCTGCTGCATGGTGTGAGACTGCATCTAAGGGTCTCAAGAAGTTTAGGCTGGAGGTTAGGAGAAAGTTCTTCCCTGAGAGAGTCTTTGACTGCTGGAATGGGCTGCCCAGGGAGGTGGTGGAGTCACCGTCCCTGGAGGTGTTCAAGGCAGGTTTGGACGTGGCACTTGGTGCCATGGTCTGGTCTTGAGGTCTGTGGTACTGGGTTGGACTTGATGATCTTTGAGGTCTCTTCCAACCTTGGTGATACTGTGAAGATGAGTGGCGTAGCATTACTCCTTGCCTGCTTTCAATGCCTTGAATGATAAAGCTGATCCAGCCTGCCCACAAGATCCCAGGTAATATCTCAGGAGTAGTTTTGAGCTCTGAAAGTTTTGATCATAAAAGACAAGGATAACAAGAGCAGATGTTTGTGTGTTCTCTTGTTTGCCTCCCTTTCGTGGCCCTCGGTGGGTGATAACCGCTCTAGTGGGTGTTTTTTGAGACACGGTAATGTTTCGTGGAAACAAATCACTTGCTTTCATCTCAAGAGCAACAGTGATTGCACTGGGGGAGTGTGCTCTATTTTTCATGTCTCAGTCTTTCTTATTATTTAAATTAATGTGAGTTGCAGTTGTCATGAACATGAAGGATTGACAACAATTAACTAGAATGGCTTGGTGCAAGCAGGTTCTGCAAGTGCCTGTCCTACCTAGTTTGATGACTCTGCCTTGCCTGAGACCTGAATTCTCATGCCAGCCCTGCCCTTATACCCTTCCTGCCCTGCTGCCTCCCTGCCCCAAATTTATCCATTCTGGGGTGTCCTACATCATCTTTCCCCTTGTCCTGCTCCTGCCTTGCAGGCCCCACCCTGCTCTTCCAATGTGAGCTTCTCAAGGAGAATGGCTGCTGGTTACTTTGGGGATTTGTTATTTACTGTCAGTGTCACATCAGGTGAGATGCTGAGGTGGCATCAGCCTTGTGCTGTAGATGTGGAATGTAGAAGAAACAAATATGTGAGTTTCAAGTCATTCTTCTCAGAGCTCATTTTTGTCTCTCCAGAATTTGTCCCTGGCATATGTAGGGCATCCTACCTGTCTAAGGATGGAGCAGTGGGCAACTCTGTGCTTTGTTTCATGTCAGTCTCTAATCCCTACCCTATCCAGGTATCCTAAGCACAGAGCAATGGTTACCCCATATTATATTGGTGGTGAAAGGGAAGAATAATATCTGGTGATTTGATCAGTGCTGGGCCCCATCCTCTTTAACATCTTCATTGATGATCTGGACGAGGGCATCGAGTCAGTCATCAGCAAGTTCGCAGATGACACCAAGCTGGGGGCTGATGTTGCTGGGTTGGAGGGCAGAAGGGCTCTGCAGCAGGACCTCGACCGCCTACACAGATGGGCAGAGTCCAACGGGATGGCATTCAACAAATCCAAGTGCCAGGTGCTGCACTTTGGCCACAACAACCCCATGCAGAGCTACAGGCTGGGGTGGGAGTGGCTGGAGAGCAGCCAAACAGAAAGGGATCTGGGGGTGCTGATTGACACCCGCCTGAACATGAGCCAGCAGTGTGCCCAGGTGGCCAAGAAGGCCAATGGCATCCTGGCCTGCATCAGGAATAGTGTGGCCAGCAGGAGCAGGGAGGTCATTCTCCCCTTGTACTCTGCACTGGTCAGACCACACCTCGAGTACTGTGTCCAGTTCTGGGCCCCTCAATTTAGGAAGGACATTGAGGTGCTTGAACGTGTCCAGAGAAGGGCAACGAGGCTGGTGAGAGGCCTGGAGCACAAGCCCTATGAGGAGAGGCTGAGGGAGCTGGGACTGTTTAGCCTGGAGAAGAGGAGGCTCAGGGGAGACCTTCTTGCTGTCTACAACTACCTGAAGGGTGGTTGTGGCCAGGAGGAGGTTACCTTCTTCTCTCAGGCAACCAGTGACAGAACAAGAGGACACAGTCTCAGGCTGCGCCAAGGCAAGTTTAGGCTGGAGGTGAGGAGGAAGTTCTTCACTGAGAGAGTCATTGACTGCTGGAATGGGCTGCCCAGGGAGGTGGTGGAGTCACCGTCCCTGGAGGCGTTCAAGGCATGTTTGGACATGGCACTTAGTGCCATAGTCTAATCTTGAGGGCTGTGGTGATGGGTTGGACTTGATGATCTCTGAGGTCTCTTCCAACCCTTGCGATACTGTGATACTGTGATACTGTGATCTTTTTCTGGAGTACCAGAGAGCCTGGCAGTGCTTTCCCATGGTCCCTGAAGCCAGAAGAGTCCAGCACCAGCCTGGTGTCCTCTGAAGGGACTTGTTGTTAGGCTGAGTATGTGAAAGTCCTGTAAGGCTGTAGTGCTTCTCTTGCTGAAGGTCTGCAGGCTATGGTTTTGCCTGTGCTAGTTGTTCAGATAGGCCAAATGGAAAAAAAAACCAAACCCCAAACATTTTCTAGTTGAGGGTCCAAAAGAGATGGTTGGGTAAATCACAGTTCTCAGACTGCTGGAAGAAGGGTTGCTGAGAATAAAACCTCTGGGACCAGGATCATCTGGGTGCCACTGTGTCCCACAAGACCCTGGTCCCAGAGGTTTTATTCTCAGCAGCCCCTCTTCCAGCAGTCTGAGAACTGTGATAACACAACCCACGTGTGGGAAAAAATAATAAGGTTGAAGCTTCCCATTTTAAGACCATCCTTAAAAGGTGTGTGCAAAGTAATGACAAGTGCCAAGGAGGTGATGCTAACTGTTGCTGGTGCTGACAGTTTTGGCATTTTAACATTCTGGCCTGACACCCTGAAAATTAAAAGTCACTGACTTTTTAATCTGAGTTAAATTACTGTCCAGTAAGGTCCAGTCATTTTTAATGCTAGCTGCCTTTGGTTTTTAATGAAGCCAAACCAAGTTTTAAATTCACAGGGAAATTACTTCCTGCCCTCTTCCCCCTTCTCTCAGCCTTTCCTTCCCCTCTCCCCAAGATGGCAGATGAAAAATCCAGCCATTATACTCCAAACAGGATTTCAGCCTTGGATACCATTTTCTCCCTCATCTGAAAAAGTGGCAAGCCTGGTGTGACCATCTGGACACATGCTTCTCCTCCTGGGCATTTGATCAGCATGGTCAGATCTATTTGTATGTGCAGAGTTTATTTGATCCTTTGCAAACCAAAATGACTTGATGGCTTTGGAAAGTGGCAGGGTGCACATAACCTAACTGAAGCTCTGCTGCTGATGCCCTGTGGTGGCTTCTGTTGCTCTCTCCTCATCTGTTTAGTCTGGCATTGGACTATTCTGCTAGGACTGTCCTACAGCTCAGTCTGCTAGTCCTGCATGACCTTAGTCCTTCTTGGCTCATTGCATGCCTTTTTTCTTGATGTGAATGACAGCCCTTGAGGTTAAGATAAAATCCCCCAAAATGTGGTCTGGCCTTACTTCTGAGCTCTGCTAACCCATGTTTACCAGCACACCAGGGAGAAGCTGTGCTGAGGATGCTCCAAAGTCACTGTCTTTGTGTCTCCTGACAGAGCAGCTGTGATACATTTCTTGCAGTCTCTTTTGCTTTCTGAGACTAAACTCTTCTATTCTTTCCAGTGTGTGCTGGTCTCAAATCAGAAATGCAGGATGTAGTACAGGTAGCCATACTGCTATACAGCACTATGGTGGCTCTCCAAATTGCTTTGTTTCCTGTAGTAAGAATAACAGTTTGGATTTCTGCACTTGCTAGCCAGCAGCTCTGCTGGCTAAAGCAATGGGCCTTCCTGACCTGAACTGTGGGACAGGGAACTTCCCTCACCCAGTGGGACAAAGAGAGGTGAAAGTGCTTCCAAGACCTGTGGACTCCATGCTGAGACAGATCTGTGTGATGGTGCAAGCCACCTTTCTGCTTTGGTGGGCCATGAAATACAAAGCTGCCAGCATCCCTTGGAGTAGGCAGATGATTTAGTTTCCTAGCTGGAAAATTTCCTTTCTGATGCACTTTTCCTCGTTCTTGGGGTGTGGATTGGCAAAGGTATTTGCTTACATCCCAGGACCACTGTGTGGTGGTTGTTTTGTAGTGCCAGACAGTTACTGTGCAGAATGGGTGTGGGACAGAGGGAGAAGGCACAAAATGGTTCTGTAGTCAGTGAAACTCTCATGTGCCCCCTGATATGGTGGGATCAAATTCTTTGACAACATCAGTGCTCTCCAGTAATACTTGTTTTGCTTTGTTTTGTTGCTTCCTACCTCTTGCTACATGCCCAGACTGCTGATGGCTTGCAGTGAATCACTGATGTAAAATGTAGCAGGGCTTGTGTTTGTCAGAAGATTTTGCTTTGAGAGGAAGGGGTTGATTTTTCTGCCATGTGTTACCCACGTATTGTACTGCTAGAGAGGTGTCCCTACTCTGAAATACCTTCTTTCCAAGTGCACCTTCTTTCCAGGTGCAGTCGATCCAACATGCCTTGCTTTCATTGTTTCATGGTGAGCTGATCAACCAGCAATGAACAGTAAACTCTTCTTCCATCCTGGTGCCAGTTAGAGCAAGTTGCTCTAACAGGGATGAGGGCCTCATCCCGGTGAGTTTTGTGTATCTCCAGGGATTGAGTTTCCACCATCTCTCTGCGAAACTGTTTCCTGTCTTTGACCTCTTTAAAGTGAAAGCTTTTTTCCTCATTTTGAGTCAGGGTTTCCCCTATGTTGCAGCTTATGTCTGCTGCTTTTCACTGTTTGCTGTGCACCTCTGAGGAAGGCCTCCCTGTGTCTTTTCTGCACCTTCCCGGTAGCTGTTTGTAGACAACAATAAGATCTCCTCTCAACCTTCTCCAGACTGAACAGACCTAGCTCTTGGGTTCTCCTTGTATATCACATAGCCATTCAACCATCCTGGCAGCCCTCCAGTGGACTTGCTGTAGTACTTCAAAGACCTTCTTGCACCAGGGAGCCCAAAATTGACGTAGTGCTTTTGCTATAATCACTTCTCACCAATTATAGGTTAGACTGATGTTAATACAACTCCAAAATGCAGACCTTTGCTGCAAGGGCACACTGCTAACTCATGCTGAACCTGGAATGTTGGACATCCACATCTCCTGGACTGCTTTCACCTTTCCAGCAATTACCAGTGTGGTTGAAGTCCCTCACCGGGGACTGTAATTGTGCAGTTTCCTTTGTCTTTGAGGCAGTCTTTGTCCATTTAATCGAATGCTTGGTAGCAGACACCAGCCAAAAGATGTGAGACTGTGATATCCTCTGATCTTTACACCTAAACTTGAAGCTAGCTTGCTGCTCAGAGGTGGGTGCACTGCAGCCATTCATTTGCAGACAGCACACTTCAATTCCTCAATTTTCCAGCCTCTTTCCTGAAAAGCCTGAGGTTTATAGCACTGCAGGTTTGTGTGAACATCAAATTCCTTCTATATTTCTACCATTATACTTGCTTTGGTGCACAGGAATTTGAGATAGCCCTCAGCTGCCCTGCTTTTGCAATGGGAGTGTGAAAACCTTCCCTGTTTTGTTGGTTTCCAGTCGCTTCCTCACTGCTCTCCATGCTGTCACTTCTCCCCAGATGATGGCAATCCTTCCCCAAATGTGCCTGTCTGAAATCCCTCCTTGCCTAGGTGACTGAGCCTGTTGGAAGAGTCATGTCTGCCTTGTTGTGTTGGACAAGGCCTGTTCCTGCTCAGAAGCCCCTCTTCCTCCAAGAGGGTCCTGCAACCATAGATGCTGAAGCACTGACCAGGGGTTTGGGACATACAGAGAGATCCTAATGAACTGTGGGTTGTAAACAGTATTCCAATGAATCCAGTAACACAGCTGGAAGTGGCAAGTTACTCTCTTCAGGCTTCATTTCCTTTCCCCCACCTCGCTCACAGGCAGCTTTTCCTCAGAAGGACCATCAGCTACTCCTGCCAAGGAGAGGGAAAGGGGAGTTTGCTGTCTGTTTACTCTGTGCTAAGCAAACCAGAAAATTATGTTGTTTCATTCCTCACTACACACAAATTTGGAAGCTAAAAATATTGTAAAAAAAAATTTTTTTTTTGGAAGATTCCTTTTTAGTAAAATCCCCACACTACCTCTGGCGTGTGAAGGATAGAAGCAAGAAATAGATGTGAGAGAGGAGAAACTACAACAGCCTGGTCTGCTTGGAGGCCAACATACTGACATGCTCCACACTGGAAGGAAGCTGTTTAGGTCCCAGCATGGTCACTGGTCCTGTGACAAAAACTCCATTAGCATGGAAGGTCTTTATGGATCCTGAATGTCTGAGACATGGTTGATCTTCTGACTCTTTAGACACTGCCATGTTTTTGGTGCTGTGCCACATGAAGTGAAGTCAAGCCAGAAGCTACCTACTGCAGGCAGTCCATGGGGGATCCCTCTTGACTGAAAGATGTTGCAGAGACCTTCCTGCTGTGCTTGTTGTGCCTCCCTTCAGCAAATTTCCATTAGCCATGGCACATGTCCCCGCTTTGTCACAGCACTTGCAACAGAAATGAGCTTAAGAACTTTCTGGTTCAGTTCCTAGTGAGATCTTAGTTGCATGAGTTCTAGCTGCCCGTGGAAGGTAGCAGTAACTAATGCACCCTTTGAGTCAGTGCCTTGAGGCCTGGCACCCAACAGGAAGATGTAGAATTGTGTCTGGAACTTCTGGGAGTGTAAAATAAGCTGAGACAGCACTTGGAGCCTACCAACTCCTTCTGTGCAACCTCGGGGCAGTCAGAGAAGTTCACAGATTCATAGAATGGTTTGGGTTGGAAGGGACCTTAAAGATCATCATCCAACCTCCCCACACCATGAGGGGGGACACCTTCCACTAGACCAGGTTACTCAAGGCCTCATCCAGCGTGGTCTTGAACACCTCCAAGAAGGGACAGTCACAACCTCCCTGGGCAACCAGTTCCAGTGTCTCACTACCCTTAAAGAACTTCTTCCTAATACCTACTCTAAATCTACCCTCCTAAAGCTTCAGTCCATTCCCTTTCACCCTGTCAAAATAAACCCCTATAAAATGTCCCTTCCCAGCTTTCTCAAATGTCCCCTTCATGTACTGGAATGCCACTATAAGGTTCCCCCAGACCTTTCTCTTCTCCAGCCTGTCCCAATAAAGGAGGTGCTCTAGCCCTTTGTAGCCCTCCTCTGGACCCACTCCAGCAGCTCAATGTCCCTCTTATGCTGGGGACACCAAAACTGGGTACAGTACTCCAGGTGGGCTCTTACAAGAGCAAAGTGTGTGTGTGGAGGTGGGGGGAGGAGGATCACTTCTCTTGTCCTGCTGGTCACACTTCTTTTGATGCAGCCCAGGACACGGTTGCAATGAGGCCTGCAAGTACACATTGCTGGCTCGTGTTGAGTTTTTTTTCAACAGACGCCCCCAAGCTCTTCTCCTTGAGACTGTTCTTGAGCCACTCCTCACACAGCCTGTATTTGTGCTTGGAATTGCCCTGACTCAGGTGTAGGACCTTGAACTTGGCCTTGTTGAAGTTGGTTTGAACTCACCTCTCAAGCCTGTCCAAGTCCTTCTGGATGGTATCCCTTCCCTCCAGCATGTCAACTGGACCACACAGCTGGGTGCCATTGATTTCTTTGAAGTTGTTTTATGGAAGCACCCAAACCTATCCAAACACAAAGCATCACAGCAAAGTGATGGTACAGCAAAGGCCATTTCTACTTACAGCTCCTTGAAGCATTGGAATATATTATTCTAATGTAATTTCAGAAACCAAGTTAGTAATGAGGAACACAGCCTGGGAAAGGAGTCTGTGGCTGCCTCTAGTTAATAAGTAGGCAGGTTAATGAGTCAGACAGGCTGCCCTCCAGAAGTCTTAGTAACAAGGTCAAATTCTCTTTTGTCTTCACAGTTCCACCAAAGATCTCCAATATCTCCTCGGATATCACCGTGAATGAGGGCAGCAATGTCACCCTGGTTTGCATGGCAAATGGGCGTCCTGAGCCTGTCATCACCTGGAGACATCTCACCCCAACAGGTAAGAGAGCAAATTTGACTCAACTGTACTGATCAGTTGTGAACCATACACCTTTCTCTTCCAACATCAACAGAAAATTTCAGTAGCAATACAGGCAGCTGTTAAAAAAGTGGCAAGAATCTCAAATGCATGCCAGCTTGCTTTGCAGTGTGATTTTTGTTTTGCAGTCTGATTTTCCAGGCAGGATAACCAGACCGTCTGTGGGAACAAATGAAATTATTTCAGTAGATGCTTTACAGATCTGGACCTGTAATTCTGTTTAGTTTTGGTCTTCATCTAGTTGTCCCACTCTTTACTGGTAGTAATGCACAGCATGGTAGTGGAGGCAAAACTCTGCTGGAACCGGAGAGAGGGGAAAGGATTTCTGATTAGATATTTGTAGTGGAAGGGGTAATTAATTACTGCGAGATGATATTGTAAAAATATTAATAGAATTTATTAATATTACATATTCAGAACTGGCAGCACCCTGATCACCAGAATGATAATAGTAACAGGTTCTTGCATCATTATGGAAACTATATACAGGTTATAATAGGATCTA
>VWZE01004274.1:34512-44657 GCA_013396675.1 Eubucco bourcierii
AGGGGACACAGTCTCAAGTTGTGCCAGGGGAGGTCTGGGCTGGGTACTTGGAGGAAGTTCTTGCCAGAGACAGTGATTGGCATTGGAATGGGCTGCCGAGGGTGGTGGTGGAGTCTCGGTTCCTGGAAGTGTTCAAGAAAAAACTGGATGGGGCACTTAGTGCCATGGTCTAGTTGATTGGCTAGGGCTGGGTGATAGGTTGGACTGGATGAGCTTGGAGGTCTCTTCCAATTCTGTGACTCTGCATTTCAGGATGTTGGAGGACAACTGATGATTTTTTTTTAACCAAGTCTCTTTTTTCATCTTTTTTTTTTTTTTCCTTTTTTTTTTCCCCCCAGTGTTTTGTTATTGTTGTTGTTTGTTTGTTTGCTTTGCTTATTTGGTGGGTTGGTTGAAGTTTTTGGGTTGATTTTTTTTTTTTTCCTGTCTTTCATCCCAAAATACTCTCTGACAAAGACGTGATGTCCTCTTGCACAGACACCTTTCCGTTTGACTCTTACATACTCCCTTTTTTGGTTTAGATCTCTTTCTGAGATGTCTTTTTCTCTCACTGTCTAGTCTTCATCTTACCCAATGTTATAGGGGGGAAAAAATATGCTTTCTCACAAAGAACCTGCAAAACAAGCCAACATTTATACTTTCTCAGGGCATTTCCAGAAGGCATCTAAAGCTGTTTCATGTTCTACTTTCTTCCTACTTCCACTGGCTCTACATTTTTTACTTTTTCAGACAAGCAAAAACCCCTCTCCCCCCTTCCTTATCTGTTATAAACCTAAGTCCTGGAGGTACTTCTTCCCCAACATGTTGGAGAGCCTTGATTTTTACCTTGTCTGCACAGAAAGACATGGATACAGCACAGAGATCTTTCCTGGTGTAATAACACCTCTTTCAGTTCCTGTAGTCTGCAATGCCATTCCAGTACAAACACTGCTGATGCATCACTGCTCCACATTCATAGTAGTTTTCATTCCTCTCTCCTGTGTCATGGCAGAGAGAGAGAGCAAGACCTCATGAGCATTTTGGCATTTCTAGGGAACAGGTGAATATGTCTGCTGTAAGGAGGGAATTTGTCCTACTGCCTTCAGCAGTGGTTGGGGGTGGGGGGGGGAACATCTGGAGTCTTCTGGTCAATGTTTGGCTGCTCCACCTCTGCAATATTTTCCATAGTGTTGCTGGGAAGATGTGGCAGTTGTGTACCAAGTTGGTAGCTTTTCTGTCACACAGAAATTCTGTTCTTTACCGCAAGGTACAGTCTGGCAGAGTTGCCTCCATCTTTCCTTCTCCCAGACTGGTACTGCTTACAGCCAGCCATGGTGTTGGAACCTTTTCCATGGCATTTTAAAAGCTAAGCTGATTTGTATCCTTATGAAAACTTGCATTTACCTACAGAAAAGCAACATTTTTCTAGTTTGTTCCATGCTGCAGTACTGCTGTGTGTTGCTGTACGGTCACTACCTCTATCCTCAAGCCTAGTGCTTCCCAATGGAGATGTTCCTGATTAGTGGGAATATTCTGGAAAAGCTAGCTGCTTCTTTCTCTCCCTTCCTTCCATAAGCCAGTCTTGAAGGATCCCAGAAGGCTGGGAGGTGGAAGTGAAAACTAAGCAGCCAAGAAGATGAGAGTTCAAAATCTTCTGTCATTAATGATGACATGAAAAGGAATTGCCATACACTGCCATAAGCAGGATCTCAGTAGCAAGTTGATGAACTTTCCCAAATTCTCCATCAGTTCCAACCATCACAAACTCATTTAAATGAAGAGAATTTCCTGTCATGATGAGGACAAAAAGAGGAAAGATCTGCTGCCTACCCTGCCTAGTGTGGCTGTCTATCTTGCCCTCCTTTTCTGACAGCCTTCCTTATGTTCCAAGACTGCCACTGAGTGCTCTTGTGTCCTACATATAAGTAGTCAACTACAACAAAACAAATTATCTGGAGAGAATGTTATTGAGTGCAAGGCACTAATGGTGTGTGTGTGTTGTCTTGTCTCCCTCTAGTGATCTGAGCTAATGAGTCTGCTCAGGTGTCTTGCATTTGGGGCTACCTACCTGGGGACAGAGCATCTCTGGGTTCACAGGGGCAAAAGTCTGGAATTTTAAAACCGAATCCCATTTCTCCTGCCATCTGGAGGTCATTATTCCCTGCTGGCAGCTCTATGTTTACAGCTGTAGCTCACATCTGAAAATTTAAATGTGCTTGTAAAAATCCAGAGAAGCTGAGTGTAAATTAAAGAGAGAAAAAATTCACAGCATTTTAAATTTAATACTTTCAATTCCAACCTGCTTAAGAAAGCTATCCTTAAGGAGAAAATGGAAAGGCTGCAGGGTTGGTTTTTTTTTCCCTTGTAGCTGTAATATGTAAGTACTTTCACTTTAGGCAAGCATATTTCTCATTCTCTCTTCACAGTAGGAGAGAGACACACCAATAAAAGGGGAGAGTTAAGGTAGTAGCTTATATCTATTCTCTGCATTTTTTTCATTTAAGAGGGAGACATGGCCGATTTTGTTATTAGGCTGCTGGGTGGCTTCAGCTGATGTCAGTGGCTTCCCTAGCTTCAGTGCTTGACACATTCTGCACTGGAGCCAGAGCTGCTGTCTCCTCTCATCTGGGAACCCCAGTGAGCGTGGATGACAGCATCCACTGCAGCACACAGAGCCTGCCAGGACACTCATATCTATGGGGAGTTTACCATACAGCTGAAAAGCCTTCACCCCTTCTTGCTTCTCCTGCATAATCACATAACTGTCTCTTGCCTCTGCCTCCATTCCCCACACCAATCCCACCAATGAAGCTGCTTAACATGTATCCCAGCTCTGCCAATAGCTTGAAAACAGTGAGTGAAAGAGAGGATGGATTGGTGCAGGGAACAGAAGGGAGGAAAACATGATTTGCAAGAATCTCCTGTGCAGGGATAGACCTAGGGAAAAATGCCTCTGCCTCCATCCCCACACCAATCCCACCAATGAAGCTGCTTAACATGTATCCCAGCTCTGCCAATAGCTTGAAAACAGTGAGTGAAAGAGAGGATGGATTGGTGCAGGGAACAGAAGGGAGGAAAACATGATTTGCAAGAATCTCCTGTGCAGGGATAGACCTAGGGAAAAAAATAAAAGAAAAAGAGGCAGCTTTGGGGGCAAGACATGATGGACCTGCTTGCCACAGGAAGAGCAAATCAGGGTATCAATTCAGCTTCCTGCAACATGGAGGTTTTCTTCTGGATCTGAATACAGTCACAGTGGAAGTGGGAGTCTCCCAGCTAAAGGCAGTGTGCTATTTTGGAACACAAGGNGATGATTTGCAAGAATTTCCTGTGCAGGGATAGACCTAGGGATAAATGCCTCTGCCTCCATCCCCACACCAATCCCAGCTAAAGGCAGTGTGCTATTTTGGAACACAAGGCTGCAGCAGGCCCTGGCAAAGTGAACACTTGGGCTCTTTTCCCTTCCTCAGCCTCCTTTCTGAGTGTTTCAGAATTGTATCTTCAGCAGACTGAAAACATTGTTCAGGGACTTTTTTTTTAGCAGATGCATGTTCAGAAATCAGTCGTTCTTATTTCTTCTAAAGCTGCTTTTTCCTTTCCTTGCAACAGCACCTGAAAAATATGTCTCTCCTCATGCACTCTGTATTTTTTCATGCACTGGCTGAACAAATCTTTCTCATAAACTCACAATGAGTGCCTAACACAGTGCTACTGCGACACAGAAGCACGGCAGGCAGCAGCAGGGAGGCAGGAGGTGTTTAGTACAGGCCCATCCAAGGAAGCATAAGCTGATGTCTGATGCAGTCTTTGAAGTTCACACCCAGTTTAGGGTGACTATAGCCATTTGAGGGATGAGCAGATCCTGCCAAAAGATCAGCATGGGCCACCAGCCACAGAAGCATAATGCAGGTAATGATGGCCTGGGTAGGGTGCTCATCGCGACAACTTTCAGTTTTTGTTGTATTGACCGAGGGCTGTGGCAGAATGGAAGGGTTGTGGGGCAAGGACAGGAGTGTATCCATGGTACACTTTACTGTGCAACTCATAGAGTCCATACCTCGTCCTGGCTTGTATTCCAGGAAAAGCACCAGCAGGAAATGAGCCGGCAATAGACTGGAGTAGGCACATGGAAGCACAGTGCAGCCTCTCAGGAGGTCCTGAGGCTCCTCATAAAGGTGTCTGCAAGTCTGTGCCCTGTTGCACATGCCTACCTGAGAACTGCTGGCAAGGTCATGTTAGAACATAGACCTCATGTATATCTACAAGCACATGGCACTACCACCATCCTTACCTGCCATGCAGCTTGTAGATCTGTAAAAGCCACATGAGCATGCAGGTGCACACTGCTGTGTGCATTACTCGTGAGCTTTTTAATATGTGTCCATCTGTATGTTCACTGTACTGGTGGCCGTGTATGAATTTTTCAGCACAGGTCAGCTTTTTGTTGCTTACCATCCTTAAACACCAATCTCAAAGGCTTGTATTTCCTTCATGGTGTGATTGTGAAACATAGTAAGCAAGAAAACTGTGTGCATGCAGCCCAGACAGCAACCGAGTCCTAGGCTGCATCAGGAGCAGTGTGGGCAGCAGGACAAGGGAGGGGATTCTGCCCCTTTACTCTGCTCTCCTCAGACTCCACCTGGAGTCCTGTGTGCAGTTCTGGAGCCCTCAGCACAGGAAGGACATGGAAGTGTTGGAGTGGGTCCAGGGGAGAGCCACAAGGATTATCAGAGGGCTGCAGCAGCTCTTCTATGAGGACAGGCTGAGAGAGTTGGGGCTTTTCAACCTGGAGAAGAGAAGACTTCCAGGAGACCTGATAGTAGCCTTCCAGTATCTGAAGGGGGCCTACAGGAAGGCTGGGGAGGGACTATTGACAAGGTCTTGCAACAACAGGACAAGGGGCAATGGATTTGAACTGGTAGAGGGGAGATTGAANAAAATAAAAGCAGGGTAGAAGAAAGACAGTATCTTGAGTCACAAGCAGTCTTAGTGATAGGAGAAGAGGTAACAGGTTCAAGTTGTGCGAGGGATGATCTTAGGAAGAATTTCTTCACAGAAAGGCTTAATCTGGCATTGGAACAGGCTGCCCAGGGAGGTGGTAGACTCACCATGCCTCGAGATTTTTAAAAGATGTGTGTATGTGGTGCTTAGAGAGGTGGTTTAGTGGTAGTAGCTTAGTGGTAGTGGTGGGATTGCAAGCTCTAAGGAAACAGTTGGACTCGATGATCTCAAAAGTCTTTTCCAACCTCAACAGTTCTGTGATTGTATATCGTGCCTGCTATCCTTTGACTATGGGACATACACCTGTACAGTTGTCCAAAGTCTGTCTGTACAACCTAAACTACATCCACATGAAGGGGACAAAGAATCTTAGTGTTAGCCATGACAAGAGACACAATTTCAGAAATTCCCTGAACTGCAGAGGGTGAGATCAGGCTTCAAACTTTGCAACTCCAGCCTCTCTTTGACACACTTACTTGCGTCTACTGCATTTATCTCTCTGCTGTACTTGGGCATCTTCCAAGCAAATAAATAATTGGTTGCTGCTTCTGTCTCCCCTTCTGCCCGAAGGACCTAAAGTTAATTTGTGCTGACTATTAGTCTTTGGGTAAAGGCTGCTATCTTAAAAGAAAGTGAGGGCATATAGAGATAGATGGGTCTTGCACTGTGAAATTGCTAAGTTCCCCCCTCTCCTGTGCGAGATCTACAACCACTTGACTGTGGTGGGGAGGCGGATTCTTTGTAGCTCTTGGGAGCTGTCCAGGGAATGACAGTGGAGATGTGAAACCCACATTCCCAAGACATTCCTTTGGCAGGCCCCAGCTCAGAAGCCTGGAGCTGCATGTAGCTTAACTTGAGTGAAATACAGGCACATGGAGAGGCTTGGGAAATGCCAGGATGGGTTTCCAGGTCTGTGTACAGCGCAGGAGCTCTAAGGCACTGGGAGACAAAGAAAAGTCACATTTGCCATGCAACATCTCTGGTGTGAGGTGAGGGAAGGAGACTGTTAACTCAAAGAGACAAAAGTAATTAGAAGAGTAAAATAATAGATTAATGAGCAACCAGCACCAGGGGAACTTATTAATTATCAGTAGAGGATTTCCTTCTAGTGTGCAGGCTGGCTGAGGGCATGCAAGACAGCAACAAGAACTCTAGTGCTGTTTAAGGAAGCTGCTGGGGAATTGGTGGTGCTGGGTGTCTAGAGAATGACAGCAGAGATTGAGCTGAATGCTTCCTTTGAATCTCAAGTTATGTGTGACTCAGGGAAGGGCTGGGTAGGAGGGGAATTGGGAAGTACTAGATTGTATCTAACTGTAGTTAATAATGGCTCAATAAAAATGCTCTGATAAGAACACATTAAAGTTGCACAGTTAAGTAGTCATGAGCCAGGTAAGGTGAGATTTAAGGTTACAAATGCAACCTTAACTCTTCTCCTGCTGAGTGTACCTTAGCAGGCAGCCTCTAATTAAGGACCATCAGACTATTTCTCAAGTAGTATGTCATAACGTTGGTTAATGCTCTCTTTAGCTTTGGACAGGTGCACCAGAATGTCTATGTTTTTGTCTGTGAGTGCCTGGTGAAACACAGAATCCATTTTAATTGTAACACTGAGAATACCCGGGTGGTTGAGATGCAGACCCCATTTAGACTGTCTAGATACAGGACAAGCCACCATCCATCCTCTCAGGTCACCATTTCACACTTCAGAAAGCACTAAGAGTGGGAGATGTCAACATTAGCCTCAAGTAGCTGTGAACATGGAGTTTTCCTTTGCAAGGACCAGTTTCAATTCCTTTAGCTCAAAGTACCGTGGACTTTACCTAGTTGCCCTACTGAAGCATTTTCAGGCAGGGTGAGATGTGACTGTCCCATCAGATGGTGCCATAAATTATGCTTTTTTTTTCAGTCACTGCTCACATATCAACATACTGTCCTCCTAGTACACTTACATTAACAGCTTTCAGTCTCATTGCATGAACAGTGGTGGTGATATAATAGGAAAGAAAGGAAACGTAAAGGGAAAATCTTTTCTTGGGGAGCATTGAAGAAGTGAACAAATTCAATGGGTTTCAACCACACATCACAGGTCTGACATTGTTCCTTGACAGTAATGCACAGTAATTCTTTGACAGGAATCACTGTGTACAGTTCTGGAGCCCTCAACACAGAAAGGACATGGAAGTGTTGGAGCTGGTCCAGAGGAGGGTCACAAAGATGCTCAGAGGGCTGCAGCAGCTCTCCTATGAGGACAGGCTGAGAGAGTTGGGGCTCTGCAGCCTGGACAAGAGAAGGCTTGGAGGAGACCTGATAGTAACCTTCCAGTATCTGAAGGGGGCCTACAGGAAGGCTGGGGAGGGACTATTGACAAGGTCTTGCAATGACAGCACAAGGGACAATGGGTTTAAACTGGCAGAGGGGAGATTTAGACTGGATGTCAGGAGGAAGTTCTTTGCAGTGAGGGTGGTGAGACACTGGAACAGGTTGCCCAGGGAGGTTGTGGCTGTTTCCTCCCTGGAGGTGTTGAAGGCCAGGTTGGATGAGGCCTTGTGTGCCCTGTACTAGTGGGAGGTGTCCCTGCCTATGGCAGGGGGTTGGGACAAGATGATCCTTGAGGTCCCTTCCAGCCTTATGATTCTATGTTGAGTCATTAGCCTGTCCATTCAAAATAAAGTCCTTTGAGGGAGAGCCACACCTTCTGCTGTCTAAGTCCTTGAATGAAAACCTCTGTCTTTCCCTCTGTACCCTTACTGCAGTAGTCTTGGATTTCTCAGAAGCCTCCATCCATGTGTTTGGCAAACAAAACTTGCAGCATCCCCTACTATCCCGCTGCTTGTCCTTTGGGCACATTTGAAGCAGATATTGAGCATTGTGGACTGAATGGTGTCATCAAAACTGCTGGGCATCATGTGAGTTGGGATACAGACTTGCGTGTGTGTTTGGGAGCATTTAAGGCAGTTCGGATGTCCTGAGCTTTATTTTTCGCCTTGCAGGTCCCTTTCCAAAGAATGGGTTGCATAGCAGGAATGTCAAAGGCAAGGGTAGCAGTTTTAGCATCAGCCAGAGATCTGTGGATATTTTTAGACATTTCCAAGTGTGTATTTGGTGGTCCCCAGTGAGAAACAATTGCGTTGAGAGCTGTGCCTCAGAGGCAAGTGCGGGCTAGTCAGCATGGAGCAGAAGCTCATCAAGAGTCTTATGTGTGAAAATAAAAGGTCACATAACCTGAGGTGGCCCTACAGGAGACAGGCACCGTCTGGCCGTGGGGGAACAGAGCTTACATGCAAGGTATGAGAGAACAATTGTGAGCAGGAAAGGTAGAGGATTTCATAGAAAGCCCCCAGAATGGTGAAATATGCTGATTACTTTCCACAGACCTACGTGGATCTGAAGCGAGCTAAAAATGTTCTCACTCAGAGACTTTGGGGATCACTGAGCAGAGTTTGTTTAAAAGAAATGAGCTTCATCTGAGAGGTTTTGCAACTTGTGCTAATGAGAGTCTGTCTGTCAAACTTAAGTGGCATCAAGTGGCTCAGAGCAAGGGCTCTTGGGCGTTAAATGGTTCCTACCAAATACCAAGCCCATTACGGTGATTGGCTGTTATAGCCCTCTAAACGGCAAACGTGATTAAATTGGTCGTTATGAAACACTAAAGATGCATAATTATGAAAAATAAGGCTTGAGTAAGAGGAGATTTCATCTCACTCACTGCTTTGTATCTCAAGGAGGAATCAATGTAGAAATGTTTTAAAAGCTGCTGAGGGTTGCCCCTTGTCTGATTTTCTCCTGACAGTCCGGGAATCGTGAATGTGTTTGGAAGTAAAAGTGTTTCTCCAGTCTCCAGGCTAATATGTGAGCTGGAGACTGAATGTCCTTCTCTCTGTGTAAGATTGAGTTTCTCCTATGTTTAGAAGAGTTCAGAAGTCATCTTTCCTTGGTAATGTGCCACAGGATGCATCTAAACTTCGAGCTGCATGGAGCAACGAGGTGTGAACGAGTTGGGGCCTGTCAAGGGTGGAGCACAGCCCAGAGCTGCTGAAGGACAGCAGAACAGTATGTGGCAGTTTGGGTGATCAAGGAAGGTTAACACAGAGTGGGAGTAGCTCCAGCAAAGCTGTGAGTGCTAGAGCAGTAAAACACAGGCATATTTAGCAGTCTGGGGAATCAGAATTAAGAATTTTTCATCAGGAGACTACAATTGGAGGCTTTGAGATACTACCGATGTCAGCCAAGCCCAGTTCTGCACAGCTTTCCTCTGTTTGATCAGGTGAGGTCCAGTGCATGACTTTCCTCACTTTTCCTGCCGCATCAGGCACTGTTGTCTTATCCAGGAGGGAAGGATTTATGTCCTCAAAGTGTCAGACTTAACAGGTGTTGCAGGCATGAGCACAAGTATCCTCTCATGGAGCCCTCAACTGCTCTAGCAGGATATTCTCCATGCTGTAGAGAGGGGCATTATGGGAGGCGATTCCACAAATGTAGATGACAAAAATGAAGTATCAGTTCTTTTGACAGTGGCTATTGGTCACTGCCCATGTAAGGGCAGGGGACATGAGATTCCTTGAAACTCTCTATGGGTGGGTGAAGGGTTTTAACAAATTGCTTGGGTTGTTGGGGAAAGGCTTTTGAACTTCTGCTGGTGAAAACAGGAAGGCCTTTTGCCTTCATAGCAGCTCACTTTCCTGCTGTTGGGCAACGCTGAGGATGAGACCAGTGCTTTGCATCCTTCCTGCTCTCTCTCAAGTGCAGGTCCCTCACTGCGAGTTTGGAGCACCCCTCAAATGTAGTTCTTCCATTAAAGCACCAGACCCAGAGCAGATTATGTGGATACTGGCACACCTCAGTCAACCTGCACTTCCTAAAACTCTTAATGTTCCCAGTTTGCACGGAACTTCAGCATACTTTTTTTTCTTTTACCTTTTTTTTCAGTTCTGTCCTTATTGGATACCACCCAGACCTAGAAGAGTTTTATAACCTCCTTAGAGAGAGTAATAAGGAACATTGCTTCCTTAGAGGAAGGATATGGAAATGTTGTAGTGGGTCCAGAGGAGGCCACAAAGATGATCAGAGGGCTGGAGCAGCTCTGCTGTGAGGACAGACTGAGAGAGTTGGGGCTCTGCAGCCTGGAGAAGAGAAGGCTTCCAGGAGACCTGGTAGTAGCCTTCCAG